>JMRO03000031.1:0-193058 GCA_000743665.3 Scytalidium sp. 3C
CCCGATTTCGATCTTCATCTGCATGAGGGGTGCAGTAGCCCACGCTGGTCTGGGGAGAACCGTGGTCCTACTTTGGGACTGGTTTCCGAGCCTTGCTCGGCCTCGGCACCACCTGCCCATCCTCAGCATCCTGCACGGCGAATATCTATGAGATATTCGGTGACACAGCTGAGATAAGGGACTTTCAGAAGCAAATTCAGGAGACTTAAGTCATTGCCTGTAGCCGCCACCACTTCAGCCGTGTATATTGTACTGGCAACATATATTGGATTCATCTGGCATCATTATTTGGGCTCTGGAAAGACCAAAGACATTCTTCTCTTTTCTCTCATCCTGCATTCCAGGGAAACACTGGCTCGGTAACCCCTCACCAGCACCTCATCACCGGCAAAGAGCCAACATAGCAACTCCCTCAACTCTTACGCACGCATCCTCCGACTCAAAATGAGCCACGTCAAAGCTGAGCCCGGCACCGTGGGCAATTTGACCCAGAATGAAGAACGCAAGTTGCAAGAGGCATGGATCCATGTGCTCCGACTCAGCGGGGTCGAGGGGTTGGACAACGTCAAGCCAGGACCCAGCCCCGTCATTGCCGAGCCGTTGCACGGTATGTCGCCAGAGGTGTTCAAACAACGCCTCTGGAATTTGGTTTTGGCGGACCATCCAGATGCCGTCCTGCTGCGTTTCCTCCGGGCTCGCAAGTGGGACGTGGAGAAGGCCATGGCCATGCTGACCTCGAACATCGCCTGGCGCAATGAGATCCAAATCGACGAGACCATTGTCCAGCAGGGCGAGATCATCGGTCACAAGCCATCCGCGAATGCGAACGAGAAGGGATTCCTGCAGCAGTACCGCTCCGGCAAGGCGTACGTTCGCGGCCAGGACAAGAACCTGCGCCCCATCTTCATCATCAAGGTCCGCATGCACGATCCGAAATTGCAGACTCCCGAGGCCATGGAGATTTTCATCTTGCATGCCATCGAGTCCATCCGATCGATGTTGGGCGGCAAGGAAGGCATTGACCGTGTCTGCCTCATTTTCGATCTGACGGGAATCACCCTCAAGAATATCGACTTCCACGTCGTCAAGTTCCTGATCTCTGTTTTCGAGGCCAGATACCCCGAAACCCTGGGCCTTGTGCTGGTTCACAACGCACCATTCATCTTTTGGGGTTAGTCATCCTCAACCCACTTACGCTTTTCTTATTTTCCCTCCCCATGTTCTCGTGCAGGAGATTTGCTAACCGGGCTGGAACAGGCGTCTGGAAAATCATCCGACCATGGCTCGACCCCGTCATTGCGGCCAAAATCAACTTCACCAAGAACAACAAGGAACTGCTGAAATTCATCGAGGCCGACCAATTGCAGAAGAAGGACTACAACGGAACGGATCCGTGGGAATACAAATATATTGAGCTGGAGCCGGGTGAGGAGGAGCGCATGCAGTCCGAGAAGAAGCCCAAGCTGCAGGCCGAGCGCAACGAGCTCATCCAGCGGTTTGAGCAGCTTACGTTGGACTGGGCACGCCAGGAGCCCGGTTCGGCCAGCTTCAAGGAGAAGGAGGCTGAGAAGAACACCTTGACGCACGAACTGCATGACAGCTACTGGAGGCTAGATCCGTACATCAGAGCGCGATCTTACTACCACCGCGCCAATGTGATTCAGCCCATGGGAGCCTTCGACTTCAAGGCCGCACGATAGATATTTTTTTTTTCTACAGGATTACTATGGGAGCATGGAGCACATTGTGAACACTTATTTTTGTGTACTTAGTTTTTTTTTTTTTTTTGACACTTGGTTGTCTTGGTTAGTGTGGACTACTCTGAGAGTACAGTACGGTATAGTACATTGGGAATACAAGAACGAATTATGACGCTTGCATGCATACCCACGACCCTGATCGCACATGCTCTCCCACCTTTGCTGTACGAGGACAAACCTTAATTGCGTGACAACTGCATCCTCCCCAGGAAAGCCCTAACCACCAGCCCTCGCAGAGAATTCCCCGGGAGAGGCTGCTGCGGCGCTTCGAGCCGAATCTGCTCTGCCTGCCTTTTTGCTGCAACTGGGCCGTGTCATGATGAAATCCAGTAACATCGAGTGGTGGCCTCCTCCAAGTTTGGATCCCTGGCGGATGAGCCACCGGCACTCCAGACGGGGAAGGGCCCCAGATTGGGATGGGACGAACTCCACGCTTGCTCCAGGTGCTCCACGGGGCTCCACCGGATCCAGGCGGGGCCTCGGCGAGCAGGACTTGGCTGGGGCAAAAGGGATCACCATGGGTCAGGAGCAATCCACCATGGGTCGTCCATGGGCCAGCGGGAGCTCTGTGCCCTTGCCGCAGATGACGTCCGGCCCATCGTGCAGGGTAGGACAAGGTATGACAGGGTAGGACAGGGTTAGTCTCCAGATCTCAGGTGCCCCGGCACATGAAAGACAGGACCCATTCCGCTGCCAGGGCCAGTGGCCGAGGCCCAGGAGAGCTAGAGCCGCCCCTCATCCAGCTAGACAGCCCTGGACCAGCCTGTCTTGGGCCCGCCTGAAACCCTGATTCAGGCACTGCGAGCGGAGAGCTAAGCCCTCTTTGTCAGCGCTTTGCGAGCTGCAGGCGGGCCTTGTCCTGCGCAGGAAGGGATCGACCACCCGTCTAGAGCTGCAGGATGCATACGAGACGGCGCCTCATCTGGATAGGGGCGCTCGGGTGGGCTCGAGAGTGACGCGACTTGGAAACATCGCAATTTCCCATGGCCTCGACACCGCGGTGCTCCGCGATCGCCTGCGGGGTAGTCAGTAGAGGTGGCCATGTTCCGGGGTGTCTGGGGAAGGAAAAACCTCGATTGTGACCGAGTTGGGAGATCCAGCCACGTGCGTGCGAGGCAAAGACCAGCACAGGCGGACTGGGTGGCTGTGGTGGCCCATGGCGCGATCCCGGCGGCCGTTCCTATACAAACCGCACGCAGGACATCCAAACTCTCTTTTTTCGACCTTCCAACCCCATCTCCAACTCCAGGCCTCGCTGGACGTGTGTGAGTCTCGACAGTCGCCCAACCTCCCCGGGATTGCACCTCCATTGAATCGTATCCTCCAGCAACCATGCGATTCTCCAAGCTCCTCGTCGGAGCCTTGCTTCCTCTGGGGCTCGTCACGGCCGAGCCCCGGGCGGTCTCGTCGCCCGAGCTCGTCGAGCTCTTGTCGAAGCACGACTTGGTCCTCGTGCCGCGTTCCGAGCTGACCGATGCGCTGACCGAGCTGAATCTGCTGTTGAAGAGCACGCGGGCAGAGCAAAAGCGCGCCCCTCTGTTCAAGAGACAGAATACTACCGATCCGCTTTCCAGCATCCTAGGTGACCTGGGGCTCGGAGGTAGCAGCAGCAGCAGTGGTAGCGGTAGCAGCAGCGGCAGCAGCAATCCATTGGACGATCTGGGAAGCATTCTCACCGATCTCTCCAACATCTCTGGCTACCTCAAGACCTTCTCCGAATTGCTCAGCGACCAATTCCTCCAGGCCGTGCACGACTCCCTCACCTACCTCGCGCAGACCCTGCAGCCACCAATTCCCAACCTGATCCGGGACCTGGTGACCAAGGGCGATGCACTCATCGATTTGCTCTCGCAATTGGACCTGAAGAGTCTCATCGACGAGCTCAAGAGTGTCAACTTGGCCGATCTGCTCAACGCCGTGCTGAAACTCCTCACCACGCAGAACATCAACAACATCGGCAACTTGCTGACCAACGGTGCGGCGCTGCTCACGCCCACGTTTGTCAACGAGACAAGCTCGCTCATCGGCGAGGTCTCTCCACTGATCACCAGCCTCGAACCATTGCTCAAGGAGATCGAGGGCATCGATCTGGCGGGCATTGTCAAGGCCGTGGAGCCTTTGCTGACTTCCGACTCCATCAGTGGCATCGTGGGTCTGCTCAAGAACGCAGAGAACTTGCTCACACCCTCTTTCGTCAACGAGACAAGCTCGCTCATCAGCCAGGTGTCGCCATTGCTCACCAGCCTCGAGCCCTTGCTCAAGGAGGTCGAGAGCATCGATCTTGCAGGCATTGTCAAGGCGTTGCAGCCTCTGCTTTCTACTGACTCCATCAATGGCATTGTCACCCTGCTCCAGAACGCTGAAGCTCTCCTGACTCAAGCCAATGTCAAGAACATCAACAACCTGCTTACCACGGCAGGCCCACTTCTCCAGGAACTGTCCAAGATTGATCTAGAAGGCATTATCAGCGCTCTATCACCACTGCTCACGAAGGACCAGATCAGTGGCCTCGTGACCCTTCTTCAGAACGCTGAGGCTCTATTGACCTCAGGCAATGTGAAGAACATTGACAACTTGCTTACAACAGCAGGTCCACTTCTTCAGGAGCTTTCTAAGATTGATCTTCAAGGCATCATCAGCGCTCTGTCACCACTGCTCACTAAGGACCAGATCAGCGGCCTCGTGACCCTTCTCCAAAACGCTGAGGCTCTCCTCAGCCAGGCCAACGTCAAGAACATTGACAACCTCCTCAACCTTGCTGGTCCTCTGTTGCAAGAATTGTCCAAGATCGATCTCCAAGGTGTCATCAGCGCCCTGTCACCACTCCTCACCAAGGATCAGATCAACGGGCTTGTTACTCTCCTGCAGAATGCCGAGGCGTTGTTGAACAAGAATAACGTCCAAAATATTGACAATCTCCTTACCCTCGCTGGACCACTCTTGCAGGAGCTCTCCAAGATCGATCTTGCTGGAGTTGTCAACGCTCTGTCACCAATTCTCACTAAGGACTCCATCAATGGCATCGTGACTCTACTCCAGAACGCTGAAGCTCTATTGACTTCGGGCAATGTGAAGAACATTGACAACCTCCTTACCACAGCCGGTCCACTGCTACAAGAGCTTTCTAAGATTGATCTGGCTGGTGTTATCAACGCTTTGTCACCACTCCTCACAAAGGATCAGATCAATGGCCTGGTAACTCTGTTGCAGAATGCAGAGGCGTTGTTGAACAAGAATAACGTCCAAAACATTGACAACCTTCTCACAACTGCTGGACCATTGCTACAGGAGCTCTCCAAGATTGATTTGGCCGGTGTCATCAGTGCTCTGTCTCCAATCCTTACCAAGGACCAGATCAACGGTATTGTGACTCTGTTGCAGAACGCTGAGGCATTGTTGAACAAGAATAACGTCCAAAACATTGACAATCTCCTTAACCTCGCTGGACCACTCTTGCAAGAGCTCTCCAAGATCGACCTTGCGGGTGTTATCAGTGCTCTGTCTCCAATCCTTACCAAGGACCAGATCAACGGTATTGTAACTCTGTTGCAGAATGCCGAGGCATTGTTGAACAAGAACAATGTCCAAAACATTGACAACCTCCTCAACCTTGCTGGTCCACTCCTCCAGGAATTGTCCAAGATCGATCTCCAAGGTGTGCTTAGCGCATTATCGCCCATCCTCACCAAGCAGTCTATTCAGGGCTTGGTCCACTTGCTTGATAACGCTGAGGATCTCCTTGACGACAGCACTGTCGCTGAACTCAAGACTCTCCTTCAGAAGGCGGCTCCTCTCATCGACAGCTTGGCTAATGTTAACCTCCAAGGTCTCCTCGATCAGCTTGGTCCTCTCCTTCAGGAACTCAGCAAGATCGACCTTGCTGGCCTCGTCAAGTCCTTGGAGCCAATCCTCACCCCAGACTCCATCAACGGCATCGTTGGCTTGTTGGGCAACGCAGAGCATCTGTTGACTGGCAAGTTCGTCAACCAGACCCAGACACTCATTGGCGATGCTCTTCCACTGGTTTCAGCACTTGGTGGTACAGACATCCAAGGTCTCCTCAACCAGCTTGGACCTCTCCTCCAGGAACTCAGCAAGATCGACCTTGCTGGTTTGGTCAAGTCCTTGGAGCCAATCCTGACCCCAGACTCCATCAACGGTATCGTTGGCTTGTTGGGCAACGCAGAGCATCTGTTGACTGGCAAATTTGTCAACCAGACTCAGACTCTCATTGGCGATGCTCTTCCACTGGTCTCTGCACTTGGCGGTACAGACATCCAAGGACTCCTCGACCAGCTTGGACCTCTCCTCCAGGAACTCAGCAAGATCGACCTTGCTGGTTTGGTCAAATCTTTGGAGCCAATTCTCACCCCAGACTCCATCAACGGTATCGTTGGTTTGCTGGGCAACGCAGAGCATCTGTTGACTGGCAAATTTGTCAACCAGACCCAAACCCTCATTGGCGATGCTCTTCCATTGGTTTCCGCACTTGGTGGTACAGATATCCAGGGTTTGCTCAATCAGCTTGGGCCATTGCTACAGGAGCTCAGCAAGATCGACCTTGCTGGTCTCATCAAAGCTTTGGAGCCAATCCTCACCCCAGATTCCATCAAGGGTATCGTTGGCTTGCTCGACAATGCGGAAGACTTGCTCACAGGCAAGTTCGTCAACCAAACACAGACACTTATTGGCGATGCTCTTCCATTGGTGTCTGCTCTCGGTGGCACGGATATTCAAGGTCTACTCAACCAGCTTGGACCATTGCTGCAAGAGCTCAGCAAGATCGACCTCGCTGGTCTGGTCAAGGCGTTGGAGCCAATCCTTACACCAGATTCCATCAAGGGTATCGTTGGTTTGCTCGACAATGCGGAAGACTTGCTCACTGGCAAGTTCGTCAACCAAACACAGACACTTATTGGTGACGCCCTTCCACTTGTCGAAGCACTCGGCGGTGCGGATATTCAGGGCCTACTCAAGCAGTTAGGACCATTGCTACAAGAGCTTGGCAAGATCGATCTCGCTGGTCTTTTGCAGGCTATTGCACCAATCCTTACACCAGATTCCATTAAGGGTATCGTTGGCTTGTTAGACAACGCCGAACTCTTGCTCACGGGCAAGTTCGTCAACCAGACCCAGACCCTCATTGGTGACGCCCTTCCACTGGTCGAAGCCTTGGACGGCATTGATATTCAAGGCTTGCTCAAGGCTCTCTCGCCACTGCTTAACGAGCTCAGCAAGCTCGATTTGAACGGTCTGGTCACTGCAATTGAGCCATTGCTCACGCCGAATAGCATCAAGGCTATCATCACTTTGTTACAGAACGCTGAGAACCTCCTCTCTGCCAACTTCGTGAACCAGACGACTGAGCTCATTGGAGACGCAACTCCGGTAAGTCACATTATACAACCCTACGCTTCGTTTACGTTACATCTTACTGACTTATGATTCTTTCTAGCTTGTTGCGACATTGGGAGACATTGTTTACGCAATTCTCAAGCAGTTAGCAGCAAATAATGGGTCATCATCGTAAAGGAAAATTGATGAAAAAATAAGAAGGGGCGGCGGCGTACTGCTACATGTGTAATGATTTGACGCGATGCAAATATGTGTAAGTCCACTCGATTGCAACGAGGGGCAACGTAGCTATATTCGGTTGGGAATAGGATGTTTTATGTTTTACACGTTCTGATGATTTTTAAACTGCATGGCATACTATGTATCTAGCATTTTTAACATAGCCATTAATCCATAATGTCCGATCTTCGTGGCAGTGATACCAATAACCAATAACTGTTAAGCTACATTCGTTGCACAGTGCACTCATGTGTTTTGCCTTGAGAAACTTGAGGCAAGTCTATGAAAATTGCCGGCTTGTGGAAGAGCTATGTCGGCGGCCTGATACTACGGGTTTGAGAGCGCTGGGTGAGACTTGTCGTAGAATGGTACCATTGTACGACATCGTGACTATTGAAAGCCAGTGTCTTTGACAGTGTACGACATCATGACTATTGACAGCCAGTGTCTTTGACAGTGTACGAGTTCATGACTATTGACTGCCAGTGTCTTTGACAGTGTACGAGTTCATGACTATTGACTGCCAGTGGCTGTGACAGGTGGATACTCAAGACACTTTGACAGTGTTGGGTAAGACTTAGCAAAATTGACTACCATTCTACCACATACCCAATTCATGACTCTAGTCAGCTGGTGACTGACAGCTGGGTGTTCAGGCACATGTCATGCGCATCTACCGCGGAGAGCCGAGTTAGGGCAGTCGATGAGTGAGGGGGCTTTCTCCTCTCGGAAGCAGCCTCTCTTCTCGGAAGGAGCAAAAAGCCACAAACGCCAAATTTCCGTAGCAAGGCTGCCCCTCCACGAACAAGCTCGGCATCGAAATTTATGAACGTGATTGCGTGCGGAGAAATGGGGTATGACAGGGATGCGGACGGCCCACACGTGAAAACCGGGGAATATTTTACAACAAACTCGGAAGATCAGAGATCAACGGCAAGATCAGTTGGGCACTCGGTGGCTTACAATGTGGTCAGAGGGCGTAAAACGGACGGGCATTATTTTTCTTCACGATGGCTTAGGAGACTGCGGATCAGTTGGAACATGCTAATTGGTTGAATTACTCTATTAGTGTCATTCAGATCGTATGTCTTCCTATCAATTACTTCCGACCGTCGTTACTGTCATTATGCACTACTGCCCAGTTATTAAGTGATCTGCCACTACTACTGCCTTATTAATCCCTCCACGAACCAACACCGAACAACCAACAAGGCCCTTGACGCCGGAGTATGCCCTAGATAACAAGGATGAATAAACCTGGCCGAGGTTGATCATCTTATGCTAGCTAATGCAAGTTCAAAGCTTGACACCCTTTGATCAACTCAACTAGCGGGGAAATAAAGTCCCACTATCTCGGAGTTCGCCATTTCGCTCCGCCCGTGACACCTGGGGAGATTTTCAAAAAGTCTCTCCAAAGCGTGCAAATGAAGCGAGCTGGGTGGCGTGCTCTCCGCGTCAAGGCAACCATCGGAATAAGACACCTCTAAGGACATCTGCGTAATGAGAGCCTTAAACAATTGAGATATGCAAATCGCCCAAGTTATCATGTGCCTGTGTACTTGTGTTTTTCTTGAGGAAATCTGGTGATTTGATTGGCCGGAACTATGCTTGTTGACTTTCCCTACTCAAAATTATCAAACTTTCAGTCCCGACCTGAGTCCCAGTCTGAGGATGTTGTAAGCCATTGGTCTTGGCTCCCGTAATGACCTCTTTGTTGAAGGAGGCGCAGTCGGAATGGAACTGGGCATAGAAGTGCCGTTCCAGTTGTCTAGCAACGAGCCGAACAGTGTCTTGTTTCCAACAACGTCGCCCACAATGTCCAGCAGGGAGTTTGATCCACCGCCGCCGGAGCCGGACAAGAAGCCGCTGAGGAGGTCACCTACTAGAGTGAGGAGAGGAATGTCGAAAGTGATGCTCTTGGTAGAGAGGACTTCTTCGACGAACTTGATATGCTCGCCGTTGACGACCGAAGCATTGCCTGTGGCATTGAGGTAAATGTTACCCGATCCGAGAGTGTCCTTCTGGCTGTCGAGAATGGCGCCAAGATTTGGGATGAGTGTCGCAAAGTCGAACACACCACTAAAAGGGACCGAGTTGTTTCCTGGAGGGAGGACTACGTTGTAGAGATTGGCCGTGCCGAGACTGATCTTGCCCGACATCAAGTTGAAGGTCAGGTTGCCCAGCCCCAGGGTCAGCACTCCCGAGTTGGGGATGTTCAGGTGGCCCTTCAGGTTGTGGCCATCAGCGCCAGGCGGGAGTTGAAAGGACAAGTCCTTGACGGCAAAACCGTTAAGGTAGTTGAGACCCTGCAGCTTGATGGTCTTCTTCAAGTGAGAGTGGTAGTCCAACTTTCCAAGATGGATGTTGAGAGCTGAGGCGACAGCCAGTTCTGCGGTCGGGTGATCAAAGAACGAGTTGAACCAGTCGATCAGCTGGGTCTCGTTGTTGATGGTGACCGTTTGCGAGGGAATGATGACGTCCGTCCTATGATTGACGTGCTCCGCTGGGAACTGAAGCGTCAAGAACGGCGAGATGTTGTCGTCTTGCGTCTCGCGGAGATCCAGAGCCGTCGGGTCGATATGGACTCCCAGAGGCGTGTTCAGCGAAGTGTTGAGCGTGATTTGCAGCTGAGTGGGGGAAACGAGCGAGAGCGAGCCACCCTTGACCGGCAAGCTCTGTTTACCAACAATGTCATTCACAATTGCTGGGATGATGAGCTTGAATCTGCATTTCGCTCCTGATTAGCCATGTGTGCGCACGGAGGAGAGCAACCTATGACCAGAACTTACAGGATTGGTAGCAAGATGGCGAGCAAGATAATTAACAATATCAAGTAGGCCCACCACCACTTCCTCAGATGCCGCTTCGCCCACTGCATCTTGGTCTCCTTCGCGCCCTTCTCCTTGACCAGACCATCGGAGGACGAATTGTCGTTATCGTGGTGCTCACGGTGCTCGGCCTCTGTTCCTGCCGCTGCGCCCGCGGCTCCCGCACCAAGTGCGCCGTGGCCATTGTGACCACTGTCTCCGTCTACGTGCTTGGAATTGTCCTTGGAGCCTCGGGAGCCCTTGGATCTCCAGGAGCTCAAAGAACCGGTGAGCGAGCCGCCCTTCTTGGTGTCTGAACCCATGATGGAATGCAATTGAGTTTCCGCGACCTGAGTTGGCGAGTCACAGGGGATGGGATACTATGGGCGTAGGAAACGGGTGCCGGGACTGATCAAAGGGAGCAAAAAATCGCGATCGTGGAGATTCCACAGTTTAAGAAGGCGCTGGGCTCCGATCACTGCGCGTGGGCGCGTGCATCTCCCCCTCACAGTGATCTAGGACCGTGCTGAGGGCCAGCCGAGCGCCAGCGGGCAGCATGTCTGGGGCAACCCCATAGCCTGGAAGATCAGCTCTGGGCCAACCCCAAAGCCCCCCGCCCCAGCAACCCGCAAAATGTCAAGGTCACGGCGGTGCATCGGCTCTCATCACATGGGCCCGCAGTCCTCGGTCGAGCTTGCCAAGTGCGGAGAAGTGGACACAGGAGACAGGTCTGGGCAGCTTGCGGGGGCGGAGATGGCCCACTAACTGCCCAAACAGTTTGGCTTGCGAGAGCGGCACGAGCTCTAAACTGGTTATCTTCATGGTTCAGGGAACCTGGGAATGCTCGAGCAGTGCCAAGCTGCCAGCCTCGATGCTGTCCGGACGGTAGATGGACAACTGACATCACCACGCTGCTACCCCTGGTGCTGCAGAAGGTGTGGCATTGAGGTCGCTGTGCTGGTCCTGGGGTGCTGCAACCAGAATGCCCTCGGACACCTCCATGGGGAGAGAGACTTGGCCAGAACCGTCAATCTTGCAGGGTAGGGGGAGGGGCGCCAATCCGGGAGATGGAGCCCGCTGCTCATCGACACGGCTGTCGTCGGCGTTGTTGCCCATTGCGGAACAGGGTCAGAAGCCAACATCTCGATGGCGAGAGGCCCAATCTCCGTGTCTCTGCCACTTCCCTGTCTCTGCAGCGTAAGTTTTGTGCGCCAGGTGTGTGAGTGGCTGTGGAGCTCGGAGAGTTGATCCACCCAGCATCCCGCAAAAGCAAAAATGCAGAAAAAGCACGGCCCCAGGCACTGACTTTGTCTCTGAATCCTTTGCTCCAGCCTGGGATGGCGAGTCCGGCGCGCGATCGCACGCACAGCTGCGTGGTCCCTTGGGATATTATTAGAAACGTCTTTTCTCCCGACCTGCAGCTGGCGTTATCTGAAGCTACGGCAGGCCACGGACGCCCACAGAGCATCCTTCGAATCGGTCGTTGGTCCGCTCGGGACTCAGGAAGGCGTCCTGGGCGCGGAGGCGTGAGCCAGCAGGACGCCCTCCAGCGAGGAAGGGGCAAAAACACTGCTGCAGTGGAAATTACTTGGTACTTGGGACGAACGCGAGACTAAGCTGAAGACGGTGGTCAGCTAGGACTGCTCGCTCTGGTTCCTGGCGGTGGGCCGGTCTGTGGCTGAATGCAGAAGGCCACAAGGCCCAATTCGTTGCAACTCTGGCCAGCGATCATCTCAGGGTGCATTAGAGCGATGACAGGCCCGCCGAACTTGGCCCAGTGGGTGGTGCAAAACCTGCTCTGCTGCACGTCGGCCGATCATCGCTCAGGGTGGGCGCGGGATCTGCGCCTGGAGCGGTCAGCTGTTGGGTGGCCATTGGGTGCGGGAGGCAAGGGCGTCCAGAATGCTTATCGTGAAGGCTTGGTGTAACTATTCACACTGCTATACCTCCCCTACCAATATCGCGAGAGAAGCAATACCGAAAAAACGTCATTGCAGTTTGAATATCTCCGGGTTGGAGGGGAACATTCACGAGGCAGCATACACAAGTTGATCCTCTCTTAAGCGAAATGACGAGTTGGCGAAGATTAGGGCTTTTTGGCTTTTCACGACCATCGCCATCATGAGTCGGAATAATCTCTGATATCATCAGCGCATTCAGGCTATTCAGGTTATTCCGGATGTCATATTTGGTGCGCGAAGTAGTACGAAGTACAACTTGGTCCTGTACGAACCGTAGCGTATGCTTCGAATGTAACCATTTTTTTCATCCCAAGTCTTCGGGATTGCACTAGCCAAATTAGGAAGCTTTGGAAGAAGTGCTCCGATTGCTCCTGGCTTTGAAGGGCCATGCAAAATACTGAACTTTGTTCTCAATGGATCAAAATCATATCAAATGTAGCCTATTTAGTGTACAAAGCCCATTATCTATGAGAATCTTCGACACAAAGCATTACACTCAATGTATTCGAAGCAAACCAGAGTGAATGCAGAATTGTACAGCCGTACAAGAATGGCCTTTGATCTTAGGCAAATTTACATTGAGGCTCTAGAGCGAGCCTTCTCATAGCTGAGCCTCAATGTCTCAATGTCATCGCCACCAGTAACCACCACTTGACCCAGGACTTGGGAAACCTAATGTTTAGTTTGATGACTGGGTTCGAGTTAACTTTGGGACCTCAAACCGAAACGCATTAGGATCCCGCAAATCTCGGTCCCTAACTTTAGAGTCTTAGTTGTGTGACAGCGGTACGAGGTGACTAATACCGCAGGCAATATTAGAACTCCATTGAGGTCATATCAGTCCATTCTTCACCCTCCACGAAGCTCGAGGAGCTCTAGAGTTTTACAATACGAGGGTTGTACAATAACGTCTTTCTCGGCACGGTTCTCTTGTGTAACAGGATGCCCAGTATCGGGCCATTTGTAAACGGCGATTGGTGATACGGGAATGTTTCGCCCCTTGACGGACTTCCTTTCTGGCTCACCAGAAACCTTAGTTACTGTAGTACATGAGAGTTTCGGCTCCCGAGGAGTGATATTGTGGATACCTAAATAGAGTACAATGATACAGCCGTTCACAACAGACAGAGCTAGATCGACAAGCTGGTCTCCGTGTTGTAGAATCAGGGTTTAGGAACTTGATACGCCACAGCCGACGTCACTACTCTAGATCGATGGATGCTAGACTGCTGGTTGACTCACATTCGTTCTTCCAACTCGACTCTGCATAATACCGCAGATAGCAGTGGTGAGCTTGAGAGATTGTCAGGTAACTTGTACAGGCTCCTCAGAGTTAAAGGCAAGGACAGACATTTGTCGAAGGTGCGCCGGATGGCCTCTAGTTTAGTAATGAGAGATAATAGATGAACTGGAATATTGTATGGTGTTGGTAAAAGGGGAGAATCCTAGAAGGTGAAAATCAAAAGCTTCTATACTTAAGCTGCCGGTGTCAAAACCCTAGGAGAAGCCTTCCCAGAGCAATATACAGTTCGGGAAGCTTATGCTATTGGAATTGGTCATATACTGAGAAAAGAGATGCTCATGAGTTTGAAGGGTGCATATATCAAAGGGCTTTATTGGGGGCTGGATAATTCTGCCAACTATCAAGTTGCCCGCAGAAGACGGCTAAGGTAACTTTATGTGTTAAGGCAAGAACAGTTCGATCTTGAAATAAGTGCTTTTGACCCTTTTTGTCGTGAAATGTATCTTGAATCTCTTATCCCTGGAAACAATAACTACATGGAACGGATCTATTACGATGTTAGTTGAGGGACATTACTTATATTAATACTTAAAGGGATACGATAAGAATAACGATAACGTATAACCTCTCATGCCTTTATAACTGCCCGTAATATAATATTCTGCTGGCCCTGTATAATCAATCCCTGCAAACAGACAGCAGGGGAATTAGAGGATTTAAGGCGTATTTTCCCTCGCCCTTACAGTTTGGAAATTTTAATTCACAACTGGAACAAGTTATGAATAAGCTAGGGCTTTAAAACGACTTTAAAGAAACAACTAGGAGCACGAAGGTTGAGAATGACCTAGATTCAGCTTAAAACGCAAAAGTTAGAAAGCCGACGATCTGCTAATACTTTATCTTGAACTAATCTCAGTTACTATAATTTATTGTAATGCAAACTGCAATAGATCTGCTTGAGATCTCAGAAGATATTGACCCATTGTTTGCTCATAACCAGATCATTTCTCTTGTACAGAATTGATACAATGTAATGTATATAGTACAAATAAAAGCTATATTCTCAGGAAATGACCTAAAGAATGACTTAAAGATTGCTTCCCAAAGTTTTCTTCGAGCATTGCCATCTTGGCTTCCATTCCATAGAATGATGATGATAAGTTCCTGAACTTCTATATATATATATATATATGCCAAACTGTGGATAAAAGTCTGACATATCTTGTAAACGGAATTCTTAAATATGCGTCCTTCTACCATTATTGCAGCTTGATAATGGAGCTACATTTACCATCAACTGTGGTCTCAAAGAGCTGTTCACGTTGAAGGTGTTTTTGGTCTGTTTCTCAGCAGAAGCTTAATCATGAACTCAGGCTCATTTTAAGAACCTGCAAGGATTAGCAATGCAATAATGTCTGCTTATTTTCAAGTATTGCGTAATAGCATTTTATATCTAATTATAGTATGAAATAATGATATTTTATCATTATTCTTCCAGCCTGCTTAGTTAGACCTGTGGAATAAGTAGTTGAACGAAAGATTCATGCTCTATTTCTCAGTGATTGGAGAAAGTTGTTTCGGATTTGATATCACAGGATGTTCCATGAGATCTTTCCTCTGAAGGACTGAGATGACGTGGACCAGATATCATCCAAAACCAGAGTTATAAGTCTATTAGATCAGACTTGTTTCCTAGTGGATATCTGTGACGTGAATTTAAAAAGCCTCCGAAACCAGTAATAGGTCGATTCAAATTCAATAACATCTTGTCCTAAACATGGTAAAGCACTCATAAGGTTAGTAATAACTAGAGCGTTTCCTAATGATATTTTAACCACAAGGTAATACAAAACAAAAGAAAGCTGTACCCATCATGAATACAAATATCACAGTTCCTATAACTCATTTTAAGAACCTAGGTGATCTGGAAGATCCATAGGATATACGTTGACCAATAGTCCGTCTCTATCATTGAGAGTCAAATAGATCAGCAGTTAACATCGAGCCATTGCGTAGCTATTGATAGCTTTAGATGGAAATCATATACTGGAAGGTTTAGAATAGCTGGTATTTTTAAGATCACCTCAGGCGATAGTCTCTTTAGTTTTTTTGATGCCAATTTATCTTATCTCCTAAGTTTCCATGCGATAACTCGGATTTTGGGAGAAACAATGACAGAAACCTATTACTATGTTGTCAACATTTTTCTCAAATTTTCATCTTAGAAAGCGAGTTAAGATTTCTAGATAGTCATGGGGTAAATTTGATGAGCATTTTATCACACAACAATTCTGGTGGTATAGGGAAAGAAGGTAGAATATATAAATTACTTATGAAACTTGTACCTTAAAAGTAAAAGAACACAGGGTGACGAGCAGCAATAACGATACTGGAAATTGTTACTCTGTTGTGTCTTACAGATGTGCTAAAGAATATTCGATACGGGAAATGTATACGTAAAGATAGAACCGGTGCTTTTGAGTTATGTTGTTCTGCACAGTAGTGAATCATGGTTTCGAATTTATCTCACTGTCTTGAAATTGGAGTCCTCTCATGATAAAATACTTGTCCGTGCATAAATGCATACATTACAGGATCTATATCCCTGCGGCAGTTATGACAATCCTTTTCGGCACCAATATCAGGAGATGTAAAAGGTATCATACATGATTCTGAATTCCATTTTCGTTATCCGATTGCGAGATTCTAAGCACCGCTACATGGAGCTAAATGACATAGTTAATGCCAAATAGGAAAATTTTCTGTATTTGGTTAAGGTCGAATGAAATATTATGCTCAAAAATATATGCCTTTTTGCAGAATGAATCTATTCGTTGTTGAGAAAACACTCAGGGTACATTTATAATTCCGACAGCTTATCTATTGTATAATAACCGTGCCCTCGTTCTATGCTTTAAATTATGAAAGGGAGAAACAGTGCAATTCTAGTGGTATAACTCTTCAAATCAGCTAGTAACGAGTAGACGATCTCGTTCGCCGCCTACCTAATAGAATTGTTATTTTGATAACTTTCAAAATACAAGAAATGCTTATCTCATGATTTACAAATTAATTTTTTAGTGATGATCTTACCTTCAGAGCTCTGAAGACCATGATTTTGTTGGGAAACCTAAATTTAGATTGCTCAAGACTTGAATAAAGATTAGTAAACAAATAATTTATACCTAGGTTGAAATTGACGCACGATAAGGCGAAAGGCGCGACGTGGTTCTAGGCCCAGAACAATTTAATCCACTTATTTAAGTGCTTAATCAATTTATTAATAAAAGAGTTACTAACGCTTACTCTCATAAATCAGATTGGGCTCTCTTTTAGTGAAAAACATTGTCTCCACTACTACTTGATACTGCAGCCGGCAATACCTTGATTACTTTCTTTCTCCTGTCCATTCTATATTTCCTTTGAATACGTTGAATGCAATATTTGAGTTCCTTATTCGATACCATCTGTACACCTGCGCAGATTAACAAAATATCTCTTTTTGTAGCTCTTTTAACTCCCGGGTCATCCAGTCCTTAGATATTGTTTGGATTTGATCATGTCTTACATTTACAAAACCCATCATCTCCCCACATCGGACCCAACTTTCCTTGGCTTTTGCGCTGGTAAATTCTCTTCTCTGCGTCTCTCGGCCCTCACGACTTCTCCTGGTGCATTCAGCTCCACATTTGCTATCGAGTGCGCGTTTAATGCTGCTGACTGGATTAATCGTCTAAAGAGACCGGAAGTCCATACCTTTATCGCTGTTGCTTACGCGCCATCGACCAAGCCTGAAGAACAGACCATCGATGCTGGAAATTGGGTGGGCAGTGCTACACTACTTGGTCCATTCCCAAAGGCAAGATATGAACTTCCTGAGAGTGGTGGCCCCCAAATTGGAGAAGATGATATGGAAACAAAGTGGCAGATGGCGGCTGTGTATAACAGTCCCGACCATCGCGGCAAGGGTCTGGCGAAAATGCTGATTAAGGCAGCTGCTGAATTTGCAGAAGCAAAAGGGGGGAAGAAGAACACTCGGATTAGGATCATGATTAAACCTGATAATGTATCGGTGAGAAAGCTTTACGAAGGACTAGGTTTCGTGGAGGCAGGGAGATGTACGCTTGCAGAGGCATACATTAGCAATTTGGATGAAAATTTGGTCCCTGCGGACGGGGGCAAGAGTAATCCCGAACGTTATTTGACTAGAGGAGGATTGATAATGGAGAAATTATCATGAAGTCAAAGCAGACAGGACAGATTTGGCTGCAACGATTCGTACTAATTGAAGCCTGGAGATTAGTTGAATAAACGGGGGCGGGAGAAATTCTTAGATGGTCCTTTGGATAGAATTGTAGATGCTAAAGGGTCAATTCTTGAAAATGAGTTGTCCCAATGTTCACACCCTCTTAGCTGGGACCTTCAACATTTTGGCGAATCATAACCTGCATTAGATTGACAGTCAGAATTACGTTATAGACACTTCATTTTGTTTTTTGAACCTTGATTTCATTTTGTGAGAAGGGGTTATTATGCTGGACCAAATCACTGATAGCCAGTGAGAACCTATATAACGATATACGTTAGCCTATTATTTAAGTGACAATGCTATCGCGTAATTTAAAGCTGATTGAGCTCGCAGTTACTCTGTGGCAACTCAACGAATCTTTAACGTTTGTGTTAATATAACTTGTCACTTGAAACATGACAGCTTTTGACGAGAGCTGCAAATGATAAGGCAACTGAGTAAAGTTTTGAATGGAGTTCGCTGGCAGCCTAACTCTCCGCAACCTGGGAGCGTGATATGGGAGTTCCTCGACATAGATTATTCAGCGGAGGTCACTCTCGGCCGTAGATCTTTTGCCGTGCGAAATTACCGACACATCAAAGTTCGGAACAACGGAGATCCATACACACTCATACTTGTATATCGCTTTAAATATATAAGTCTAATATCAGGTCAAATCTGCACTAATACTTGGTGGTAAATTCAATAGGTAACTCACATCTTAAAGCCAACTTGCAAATTCGCAGCCCTGCAGTTCGAAATTCCAACATCAACCCCGCGGGTTTCCCGACAGAAACCCCTGTTTACGGTACCTGCATCGAGGCTCAAGTAGCTCACTTATCATACATATTTCGTGTAATCAATACTCTGTCTGTAGTTAATGGTATTGGATTAACCTATCCAGGCCTAGGTTGCCTTGTTTGAGTCTAATTTGTAGATCTCACCGTTTAGCGCAGAGATCACAACTGCCGCGGAAGACTCCCGAGACGGGAATCCTCCGTAGTTCCGTAAAGTCCATGAGGTTAACTGCACCTTCATTTAATGACCATGTAAAATAGGAATCGAAATCATTTCCCTAATTTTTCAGTCTACAGCTTGAAACAATTCCTCATAATGGAACAGCACTACCAAACAGCGGCATGGATCGATGCTCCAGGACCCGACGCCAAGCCATATCTAAGACAAGATGTCTCAATCCCAACCCCAGGTGTCGGCCAAGTTCTAGTGAAACTAGAATATAGTGGAGTTTGTCATTCGGACGTCCATGCAATTCTCGGAGAAACCAAGCGCATGGCAGTGAATGTGGGCGGTCATGAGGGGGTAGGGAAGGTAATTAGAATTGGGCAAGGTGTGCCTCAGTCGTTTATGGATTCTCGAGTTGGAGTGAAATGGCTCTACAGTGCCTGCGAGGAATGCGAAATATGTTCATTAAGCTATATCCGATGCCCCCATCAGTCTAATTCTGGCCGTGATGTCCCGGGTACTTTCCAGCAATACGTCGTTGCGCCGGCGAAGTTTGTAACGAAGATCCCCACACAACTTTCCAGCGAGAGAGCAGCGCCGTTGCTATGTGCAGGAATCACGGTTTTCGGGGCTATAAAGAAGGCCGGGTTAAAACCAGGAGAGTGGGTTGTGATCCTAGGAGCGGGGGGTGGCTTGGGCCATCTAGGCGTTCAGATTGCGAGAAAGCTAGGCTACAAGGTTATCGCAGTTGATGAAGGCGAGGAGAAAGGGAGATTGTGTCGAGAACTCGGGGCAGAGGTATACCTCGACTACAAAACTGACGGTCTAGAGGGGACTGTGAAAGTGATGACCAATGGTTATGGCGCACACGCTGTCATCTGTACGACAGGCAGTGATTCTGCATATGACCAAGCATTCAAACTTGTTCGAATATTAGGCACAGTCGTGTGTGTAGGGTTGGCCATGAAGCATTTATCAGTCTCACCATTCACTGTAGCTATCCGTGGACTGAAGGTCATTGGCTCCTCAGTAGGAACCGAAGAAGAAATGGAAGAGCTCTTGGAATTAGCGGCCAAAGGAGATGTGGTGCCTCATATTAAGCTCTTCGGGCTTTCAGAGCTTTCTGATGTAGTGCAAAGCCTCGATAAGGCGCAGCTAGTCGGAAAAGCTGTTTTAAAAATTCCAGCGTAATCTTTGACATTCTCACCAAATAAAATATGATACGGAAAAACAGAATATGAGATCAAACATTTCGTGGGATATATCAGATATTTAATGAATTTAGCCATGTTAGATATTGCTATAATACGATACCATGCATAGGTAAGGAGAGCTCATCTGCTAGTGCTGGCCGGTCCTATGCAAAATCAATGTGGCGGGAGCTCATCTAGACTCTTAAGGTGGACCTCTGTTGTAGCATTCATCTTTCTCCGTAGAGCACTGCTGGCAGGATACACAACTTTCCTAAGCCGATTCGAACTTCCTAGAGGTTGAAAACTCTTCAAACCCATCCAAGCATCTACTCGCAAACGATCCTCCCAGAAGTTCTTCAAGGCATAGTTGAAGCTGTCTTGCTTTGGAACTGTCAAGCGTGCTACTGTTTGCCATGGGTCTTAAAAATTAAATAAGGAGTCAGCAAAAAGGACTTCTCTCTCTTTGGTTACTGCAAAACCAGGGCTTCATTCGGTTACATGTAAAGGGTATCTTGGGAAGTAGAGCTTAGTTAGGCAGAAACTTACACTTCTCGGCATCCCATATTTTGCCTGCATTCTCCACCGGCTGGTCCTCGAGATTTTCACATAGCTGGACCTGGAATAGGTATTCGGCGTCATGGTCGCGATGGAAATCCTGCAACCAACGATGGAAAATATCTGGCCCATCAGTAGGCTTAGTTGTTTCCTCGTATAGTTTCTTCTGAGTCTCTGTGTTTGGAACAAGAGAGTACTTAATCACATAGTCACCAAATCTGTAAGCCGTTTGGGAATATTGTCGAGTAGATTCCATGTGGGTGTTGTGAACATGGTAACGGAACATCTGTAGAGTGGCATCTCTACGCATTTCTAGTTGCTTGTAGAGCTCAGGTTGATTGTCTGCGTATCTAATGCGAAGCTCGATAATCTCCCTTGCGGTTTTGGCATCAGCTAAGTCTAGGGCTGGGGTAGAATTGAACTCGATGTCGTGAGTAGGGATATCCTTTCCTTCCTCGAAAAACTCGCCATGGACGTCGAAAACTTTTATAGCGAAGCCCCGCGGCTGTGGAATGCGATCCTGCCACCCAGTCAGTATAACTTTATTTATTATCATGGTCGAAACCTTACATCAAGCCCAGGGTCTCCAGGCTCAGTGCTGTATCGGCAAAGCACTGGCCACTCTCTTTCCTCAGCAAATAGACTTTGCCGAAGGTGTAGCGGCAAATTGGGTTCTGTTTTCAGAGTACCCTTCACGACACCGTGAGTTCTTGCATGTGTCCCTAGGGATGTTAGTAACATCTACAAGGAATATTGTACGCATTTACCAGAGTAGCAGTGACGATGCATGTTATATTGTGCTCGTTGTATGTCATTAATCATTTCAGCAACAGCTTTTATATCTTCATCTTCCCCCTCGGGCTTTTGTTCAACTCGAGGATCATCCCAGCGAATATAGTTTCTATTTTCAGATATCTTTGGATTTGCCATTTTTCTTGGATGAGAAACGGTGGCCTTAGGGATCGATCGTTCTCCCTGAGTTGTTTGGCTTGAAGTTGAGATACTAGGACTTCGGGAATAGATATCATGTATTCTTATACTTTTCATTCCGTGGCTTTTAAACTAAGCAATGACCATATTTGGCAAGTATTTTAGATTAACTCGATCTAGAACGTCCTAGTTATTTCTCCACTCTTAGTGCAAACTTCAGAAAATACGTCTTATTACCAATTTTGGAGGCCAGCTTCATTTACCCATGATCATTGTCGGACAGAGGCGGCCGCTGCTAAGAGTGTGTAACAGCCGATGCACGGAACGCTCGACCAGTTTGGAACGTACTAGTCTCTGCTAAGATCTATCTGTTCGATACATACACATCGCGGAAACAAATGCTATACCACACTTTACTAAATAATCATTCAGATTACAGCAGGCGGCAAGTTTATTAAAAATTTGTCTCGTAAGCTATTAATCCACTGTGATACAGGAATCAACTTTTATCTCGTATGAAGCTATACCCAAATTAAAGGGTAAGGTGCACGAGACCAGGCTGTAAAATATCTGTATTCATACGAACGTACTCTCTTGGACCGTTATTTACCATTCTTGAATGAGGCTATTGCTCCTCCCTCCACTGTACAATAGTAATTACAGAAGCTAGTTGTAAGGTAGAGATTTGTATCTTCGTAACTTTCAATAGTGGTGAACTGGCTTTTTTCTCACTTGGATTCTCGAAGACTAACCCTCTTACTTCTTGGGACAGCATGTCAGTGAAAGTTAGTTTAGAAACCCTGAGCTTTGTCAGATGTGATATATGTCCATGTGGCTGTCCTATTTCCACAAGATTCAAGGCGCCGACAATGTGGCACAAGTTCTGGGTACCGATCTAGATTGAGGGACCAGAGTCCACCTTGGAGTGGGGATGAAATCTTTCGTGTTCTTTCCATATATTACTGCCACGGATTGTATTCCGCTGAGGAAGTGGATCCGTTTTATGGAGTATATTCCAATCGAGGACTGAGGTTATTGCGGGGAAAGCGGAAGCGGCGCTGGACAGACGCCCTCCGCTTCATGATGACCTATCAGCTGTATTTGGCCAATCATAGTGCCTGTGTACAGGATATTGCACAGAGAGAGACTTCATTTCTAATGCCTAATCTAAACTAGGGCATTAATACCCTGGTCAAATATCTACCCTTTCCAGTTTTGCCGCGGTACCAAATTTCCTTACAGAACGAGCTTCATACCCTGCAGCCGATCCTCCACCATATTATTGATAGTTCGGAATAATGGCGGGTCCTAGTGGCCAGTAGTGGAGATCTTGGAAGCCAGATCACATTTGTTTTGGAAAAGGTTTGAGCACACGGCGTTGCAGAAAATACGTTGTATTGATATATTGGAGCCGACAAGAGCCTCGATTCAAAGTGTAGTGATATATGACACTGTTATGGTGCTGCTAAATGTGTTTCAAGGTGGTGGACTAAGGTCAAGGCCATCCACTGATAGATGGAAGGAATCGTTCCGTGAATATGATCCTGCAACATCTAGGTCTAGACGGCCTTTTTCACACTCTTCAAAGTCCAATTCCCTAATGAGTAGGTCGCCATCCTTATCCCAGCTTGGACCTGCCAGCACCTCTCCAAAAGGAGAGATAATGCAAGATCCACCATGACTTATGATATTTCCTTCGCGCGACGGCTCAGTTATCCATTCCGGTAGCTGGTCATCGCGGACAACTTGGTTACAGCTGACGACGAATGCACGTCCTTCGAACCCGATTGTCTGCATGAGCGGGAGCCATGTCGATCGTCCATCGGCAGTTGGTGCAAGATAAAGATTCACGTTCTGCTGATATAGTGCCTGGCGTAAAAGCGGCATGTAATTCTCCCAACATATCGCAGCGGCAAGTACAATATGGACGCCTTTGATGGTGGTGCTAATAGCACGAAGCGTCCGTGGCTGACCTTGACCCCAAACCAATCTTTCACTAGCGGTTGGCATAACTTTACGCCGCTTTCCCACAATTCCTTTTGCCGGATCGACATAAACAACAGAGCAATAAAGAGTGCCACCACATCGCTCAAGCACTCCCGTCACGATGTAAACGCCGGTCTCTCGAGCAATCAGCTCAAGCTGCTCTCTTATACCATCGCCTCGGTGCTCTTTGTCTCCGGTTTTAAGTCGTCGGTATACCCAATCGTCACCTGCGCCTTCAGGAGTATCACCTAAATCGACAGCACCTTGAAAGTATTTGAGATATTGTTGGTAACCGTCTACTGTGCGCTCACCAATGTAAGCACCGAATGTTGCCTTACGAGGGTAGCCACCAAGATAGACTTCAGGGAACAGTATTAGATCGACTCCCGAAGCAGCGGCCTCCTTGACTTTTCCCTCGAGCTGTTTAAGAGTATTTGCAGGCGTATCTAATGTCCTGCATTGAGCAGCAGCTATCTTAAGAATCTTTGGCATGATAGGTGCTGGTTACCTTCCACTTGTTGGTAACTTATGCTGGACTGAAGCCAATTCGATTTGATGCGGGTCTCCTCCCTGGTTTATATACCCTCTATGCAAGCGGATCCTTTGCCCCGCGGTTATGGGCTTACTAGGTGCCTAGAATGTCGGGGGTCCCCATTCTTGTTGATCTACAGCAACGCAAGCGACGTTAGCTGCATATGCGAAATGAATCAGTACTAGTTTTCTGAAATCGTGCACGAGTTTTGCTGAATAACTCGGAGTTAGCAATCGGCTGCAGGTGGCAGGATTGCTTATACTTGTAGTTAACTACGCAGACAATTCTGATTACTGATAGTAGCCGTTAGAAATAGGAGACACAAATTGAAAAGCAAGTCTGGTGATGGTTAAATTTGACGTAGCTTTCAGCAGTAACTGTGAAATATAGCTTTATCTCAACCGTTTCTTGTTTGCAACTGCAAAACTACCTTGAACAACTATATAGTGCAACCTAGAGCACTTGTAGTTTAGAGACTGCTTGTGAAAATAGATCAGTAATATTATGTGGTTCAAAAAGAATTCGACCATATAGTGTATAGATAAATTGATCATACTTCAGATAGCTACTCGAACCTGAAAGTCACAAAAGGAAGCAGGCCCGTTCTAGGTTCACAATTTACATACTTGAATGATACTTGTCCTGGTTCTAGAATACTCACTTCGTGCCAGGTTCGCATCTTGAAAGTCTCTTTGCCAAACCTTGTTGAGTGAGCATGAGCACCATGGAATATCTTGTGGTGTGTTTTGTGTTTCGCCGCCCAGTTCTCAAGATCCCCCAAAGAACGAAAGAACCCAGCACTGCAAGTTTCGCGCTGGAGCTGGGGGTTACCTTCGCTATCAACGGTGCGCCTCAACTTTCCATTCTCGGTATACGGATTCGACACAATGTTTCTCATGAATCGCAAGCCAAAATCTCCACTTTCAGTAGCATTGTCCTCCAAGAAAGCCATGCCCTGACGCAGAACAGGTTCCAGATCAGATTCATACGCTTCTCGTTCTTCCTTGGAGCAATTTTCCCAGAATTGACCAGAGCGGATATGAAGGATGGTATCCTCATTCTTACCACTAGCTGTTCTGTTTCGTGTATTTTTGTGGAAGTTGGGAGCATGTGCCGGATTTGATGGAAGGAAGTTGTCTTGGGCAGAAGCTGGCAATCGGTCTCTAGCAGCTCCCCAATACCCAGTAAAGGTGTGCGTAACCTGTGATGCACCTTGCAATGATGCAAGACCCGGTCGGTAGTCACTTCCCGAGTAGACCGTCTCGAATCTATCCTTAGAAACTGCAAATGACTCCTGCCATACCCCAACTAGGTGCTGATCCTCCAGCTTCAACGAGTTAATAATTTTAGAAGCATCAAAGGCACTGTTTCCAGCCTCTGCTCTTTTGGAATCGGTCCAGTAGAATACCCAGACTTCAGTATCTGGGAGGTCATATCCGGCCTCAACATAGAATTTTTCCCACAATTCAGGCCGCTCAACTGTCAAGCTATCAAGTGTTGACTGGATAATTGTAGAAGCATGTTTTTGGACTTCAGTAACAATATGCTGGTGGAGATTCGTGTGGATTCCTTTTGCTGGGGATTGTTCGTGTCGTGGCTGGACACCCAGGTAGGTTACATATAACGACTCGACGCCAACAGGAAGTTGGAGCATCCACCGAGGATATTTGACTTTCCAGCCTTCTGGCTGTCGAAGCGGATAGCGTCTTGCTTCAGGGCAAATGCGTCCCATATTGAGATTTAGTTATGAGGTTTAGGTCGCGGAGTAAGCCTCAGCGACTCGGAGTCTGGCCAGATATATCTCGCTGGGTTCCCCTTATAAGATTCTTCCAACCAGTCTATTACATATTGCTATGATTAGTACTAGACCTTTGGACGCCTTAATTGCATCAAGACTTTAAAGTCCTGCTTCTAGACGGAGTTCATTTCCTCCGAAGCGGAGCATCAAGCGTCACGTGCTAGGGCCGTAATGATGGGTCGCTTCACTCGCTAAAATCGGTTCCTGCAACACCGACTTTTCTCAAAGCGGGGTTCCAGCTGGAGCTCAGCAGCTACTCACTTGATCGGATTTGTACTATGGCCGACAGGAAGAGAAGGAGGAGGACAGGTTGCCTGACATGTCGGGCACGACGAGTCAAATGTGATGAGGCGAAGCCTGTGTGCGAGCGTTGCGATGCCGCCAACATCGAGTGCGCCGGGTACGAGGAGAAGCGTCACATCGACATCAGACAACCCAAGCGCACCACGCCTGTACCCCAGGCCGACACTCCGGCAACTTCTCCATCTTCTACATTTCAAAATCACTCCGGCAGCTTGTTTCCTGTGCCTAGGTTTCGGGCGGATGGCCTACCATTGGTGGCATTACCAAACCTGCCAACGGCTACCCAACGCCCACATGCGCAGGCGCGTGATGTATTGGCTTATCATCAATTTCTGTTTAGAACGCTGCCAATTCTCTTCCCATCTGATCATCTCAACTTCTGGCGAGACTACTTATGTCAGCAGGCGTGGGAGGCCGAGTATACCTATGAAGCCATCATTGCGCTTGGGAGCTTGCATCGGGCTGTTCTGCTGATGTCTCGGTCAAGCAAAAATGACCAAGATAGAGGCCTAGACATCAAAGTCATTGCTTTCCAGCGCTATACCCAGAGTCTCCAGGAGCTGTCTAATAAATTCCAAGATCCCAAGGAACCGATGGCTCTTCTGATCGGGACGTTGATTCTCTGGGCATATTTCGAGGTAGAGCAATTCCCTCTTGAATTGCTTTGATTATATCAGATTGCTTACTACAAGACACAGTGCTTCGCACGAAATATCACTGCCGCCATACGACATTTTCGTGTTGCTAACTATTACTTCCGGTCGTCGTCTCCAAATAGTATACAACAAGCTGGACCATTTTGGGTACCAATCGATGCTTCATTGCGAGATCTATCACTGGTTTGCAGCATCGCAGTACCATTTCCAAACGTGATAGACCTCCCCCAATCGTTGAACACGAGTGTATCTAGTCCAGGGATTAATACACCGTCTCCTTCCTCCAGCACCGTTGCAGCGGTACCTTCGTCCGTGGCAGTATCGGCCGCGGCTATGCAGCGCCATTTGCTTGAAATCGTCTCCGCCGACGTCAAGATCAAAGAGTTAATTTGGAGTCCATTCACTGCGCAGTTTATATCAGCATCACCAGATAAGGTGCATGTCTTCAACAACCAGCTCAGAGAGTGGAAGTTAAGACACATCGATGCCGTGATCAAATATAATGTTGAATCTTCGCTCGCGGATCAGCTGTACTCCATCGATTCAATAGATGGATTTCCTGTCCCTCCAGACCCAGTTTCGACCATTCCTCCGCAGCTAGCTACGGTGTTTGCGTTGTATGCCTTTTGCAAAGCGCGAATGTCATGGACTTTAAGTCTCATCAATGACGATGGAAAGCTGGAGAGGGACACATACTTTTATGTCTATCAAGTGATGCGATTTACTGCGAACCTGGCGGAGAATTCAATAACGGATACAGAGGAACCCTATCTACCATGCGAGACTACGAAATTGNGGCGTGGCACCTATGCTGTATCTTGCAGGGTGTTGCTGCCCTAAGCAAAGCTGGCTATCGTGGATTTCACGGCAGCTGAGGGCGATTGGCCAGGAAGGCTTATTCAATTGCTTAGCATTGGCTCATAGCCTGGATGCTTTATCCATCTTGCAAAAGGAAGAAAACCCAGATCGATTTTCACCACCATCATCGCGCGCCATCTCCGTGCTAATCCCTTACTCAAACGAACGGAGCTTTGTCACATACTATGCTAAACCTAGGCTAGATCGAGATGCATTGGGCAATGTATTTTACTATCCGCTTGGACATTCCAAATGGTCCGCTGTAGGAGATATGGAACCTGAAGTAGAAGTCTACGACGTGACTCGATCAAGCGACGAGAATTTCAACGCTGATTGGTTGTTTACTCAGCCAGTCGTGATGCGGTGGGTGGAATGGTCCCGTCGTTGGGAATTTGATGTCGATCGTGCTATAGAGGATCACATCAATGGTGGCTGTCTCCTCCCCGATGCAGAGTCAATGAAGATGTAATCAATGAAATAACCCTTATAGAATTATCTCGCTTTGTTTTCCTATCGGGTATGTTTACGTGTATAATCGAAGTATAGACTCTAGTAGTCATGATATTACAGTGTATCAATAAAACCCTTCTCTTTGAATCCTGTTGTTTGGGACACCTGCAGCCCGTAGTCCATCTACTGCCGCATCCCCGAAGGCCCCAGGACCACATATAAGAACATCCCTGTCGTTTCCTACTTCTGTCCAGTAATCCGTCTTTATTCGACCCTTATGTACTGCGACTTGCAAGTTCATTGCTTCTAGTGCGGCGATGGAGACCTTTTCCTGTCTAGTGAATAGATCAATCTTGACTTTGACATTTGGCGATAGGCCCTTAGAAATCGCCAACTCTATAAGTCCGAGAAAAGTGTCCGGTTCCCTAGTGGACAAGACAAAAATGATATCACCTTGGCTGTTAGGACCGCGGGTAACCAAGGCAGCGAGCATGGATAGGAATGGTGTAATTCCGATACCTCCCGCGACCCACAGCATCCTGACATCTTCAGTGCCTAAGTAGAAGTCACCGGTAACACCAGCCACCTCAGCAATTACCTCGACGGTTTCGATTCGTACGGGATGATTCCATTTATTTTTCGGTTCGGCTCTGAGAACATTAAACAAAGCACCTGTGACCACGCCACCTTTCATTTCGCGCATTGTTAGGTCAAACCTCGAAACACTCTCATTTTCCTGGGCACTTGACACTGTCCACGTACGTACTCGATCATCGTTGATGGATCCTGGATCATCGTCTGCCATATGGTGATAGACTGGAGGCCCAATCCAGTCCATGAAATCCAGAGCGATGGCTTGTCCCGGTCGAATTTTGAGAATATCCGCTCCTGGCTTAGAAGTGACTTCAAAAGTAAATGTTGCAATATCTTCCGCAAATTGGACAGCTGATACTAGCTTTGCCTTATGTGCCCCAGAATCAGCTCCGAGAGCATCTGATTCGTCATGGAGGAATTTGATCTTAGGACTATAGGGGCTTCGCTCGACTTCAGTTTCTGGATCTTGGCGAACTGGAAGTGCGTCACGCACGAAAGTATATCCAGTGCAATACATAGCAACAAGGCAACCCTGTCTAGGCATTATGTCAAATGCATCAGGGCCGACAAGAACTTTAGCGGTTCCAGTCATATATATGACATCGCCGGTTGTGAATGAGGCCATGCTAAAACCAACTAGTCCGCTGGCATAGACATTTCCTAAACTGGACAAAAATCGATTACCTGAGAACTCCGGAACAACCACGGTACGGCCATCGGTTGGGCTCACACGTGTGAATCCCGGAAGCCCACCGCGAGCATTCATTCCAGCTTGTGACGGAAACATATCTGCAGTTGAAGGATCCGAATTGTACAGCGATGCAATAAAGACGGTGTCGGCCTCCGTAATGAATTTAATCACTTCATCTGGTAATCGATCGTCGGGTCCCATTCGTAGATTCTTGTGGGCAATGGAGGGGCTTGTGTTCGGATAAGGGAGCAGTTGGCGTATATTGATATACTTTGGGCAATTTCTGTGCCCTCCAAAAATTAGAATGTGTCATCAGAAAGGATAAAATACGGTTCATAGGAGTGCAGAGCATACCCAAGAGCCTGATTAACATAGACGTCAATTTCATAATCGCGTTTGCTGAGTTGCTTGATACCTCGAATATATCCACCAAATTTATTTCGCCTTCTTGTTGGAAATTCAATCCCTAGACCTGCAGTCAAGAACCTTTCCGAAAAAGCCGTCTGTCGATCCTTCGGATTAATCCATGCTTTGGCGGTTTTCATCAAAGGGTCCCCTTCCCAAAGCCGTGCATTAATGGTCAACGTATTAGCGTCTGGGCTCTTCACGAAACCAATCTCCCCAGTGGCACCAGCAACCATCCCCGCCCAAGGGCGTCCCTCCTCATCAATGGCAGTGACAGGAATGAACGGAAGATTTGAGGTGTGAAAGATGCGGTGCTGTTCGCGCATGATATCCTCAATATATACATAGCGATCCCTGACAGCGTCGGCGTAGCCCAGTTTCTTTTGTACCACGACTTCGCCGGGATGCCAGCCTTTAACTGATGCTGGCATCTTCGGTGTCTGTGCTGAGTATTACCAGATTGGTTTAGGTACGTAGCTGGATTTTCGAATACAGCGTTTCCAAAATTTCCGTGTCCGGGGAGCTTGTGGACATCAAAATCTACCTTTGCGAGATCAAATGTTCCCAAAATATCAAGCAGAAGGGAAACCGCGCGCTCTCACAACAACAGTACGCCTTAGAAACACGCAGGGAGAGCTTTAAGTATGTTTACAGACCGATAGCTCGACGATATGAGAGAACAGATGACAGCTTTGTTACATTCACAAACGCCAATGGACCAGACTTATTCTCATGTTCCAACTGCTTCAGCAAATGGGACATTCGGGTTTCTGCTTACAGGTGCGGAGAGGCGTCCTTACCTGTCTAATAAAAAAAATCTCAAAGTAGATCGATTATTAATCCATGCTAACCTAGAGCCATTCCCATATCAGAATAAGCTTTGAAAGGCGGATCTAGAGCTTTACGATGGTGGTGGCCTCATACCCCACATCCCAACCAATTGCGCTCGTTCTGGGCCTTTCACTATTAGCGAAAACAAGGGACTAGGCCGGAAATAGAAAATCCTGATCCTCTTCAGTTGCATAATCCGCTAGCAGAGGCCTGTTGTGCCATCAACAATCCACCCAAATCTGTGGGCCGTTACCGACAGTAAATTGCGTCGATATGTGTTAGGGAAATTGTTCCATGGGATAGCCTACTTGGATACAGTGAAGGATTCACTATTAGACGGTTTGGTCTCCTAGCATTCAGTACCAGAGATCGCAGAAGCTCGGCTTCCAGGTCCAGTTTGGACTTTGATATCGGTAATAATTAGAAGAGATAAAGCACAAATAGCCGTATCATGTGTATTGTTTGGTATGTGAGATCATGCTCCGTAACAGCCCATATATTTACTTGTTGCTGCTCAATTGTTTTCCTGAAAAAAAGGCATGGGCGAGCATAAGCTTAACGATGATTTGCGAAGAGGACAGTCTTCATTCTTATATTTTCGTTATAGAAACTGCACAATGTTTTGACATGAACTTTGCATTATGCAGTTAACACATGCGTCATACCCAGCCCCAACGCACAAAGAACAGCGCCACTAACGTATCCATCGTATCAGATATTCCAAATACAGTTCACTTGTACAAGCCACACTTTGTTTTCATTATAAATTCTTAAGAAATAAATGGCGTCAAGTGTAGGGCGTAGCGCCTTTGCGACTAGCGGACGGTGCGGGTATTACGGGTAAATCGCGCAGCTCGTGGTTTATCACTTGAATGGGTAACTTTCCACGAACCTGAATTGTGCGAGAAGGGAATAGTGCCTCTTCCGATATTATCCAAAAGGGAACTTAGCTCAACTGTAAGCCGCGAACCAAAACAATTATTTGTAATATATCAAGGAACTAAGGCTCAGATTTCGACATTGCGATCATATCTACCTGCATCATTACTAAGCCGATCGATGTGACCGATTGCAAGATTAGGAATATTATTGTGAGGGGCTACAAGCAAGTAGTGTTTGGCCTGAAGAATTGCTCCTTTGCTTTGTTAATAAAAGCAGATGGCCCTGGAATACTAGTTATCCTGTAATATTACGTCTACCCCACCCATCCATACATAATCTTCTCCCGTCAACATTCGGACACCAACATCAACAGACAACCTGCAATTGCTATCGTCAGCAATCATGCCACTCCCTTCAACAAGACCCATTCTCCATTACCTCGACATCGGCAGTCTAGGTCGAGGCGAAGTTGTTCGGTAAATACGCGCTCCATTAACACGTGACGTTTTCAAAGCACCAGGCTGACGAGAGAATCTCCTGCGATTAGCCTTTTTTTGAAGGATGCGGGGATCAGCTTCGAGGATAAGCGTTATGCCTATGATAAAACATGGGCAGCAACGAGCGCAGAGTTGAATAAAAATGGACTGACTCGAACTGGCAAGGTGCCAGCTCTTGAGTATAATGGTCTGGTTTTGACACAGGTCAGTTCGCTCCTTCATCCATACCTAGTGAGCCATGCATCTGTTGTTAAACTTGTCTAACCACTTTGCCTTTTACAGCATATTCCCATTCTAAGGTTCCTTGCCCGTGAACTAGGGAGCTATGATGGGGAGACAAGCGTAGAAAAGTATGTGGTTGATGCAGTTTCGGATATTTACATTGATTGGAGAGTAAGTGGCATGGTGACTTACAATTCATGTCTTATGCTAACATGCGGTAGTTTCAATGGGTTGCCAACTTGAAGAATGTCACGGATGAGTTCAAAAACAAGACGGTTCCTGCATTCTATGATGTCCTCGCACAGTACTATTCTGAACGCGATGGACCCTACCTTCTTGGTTCGAAGGCCACCTATGCCGATTTTGCAGTATACCAATCTATCGACAATAATGAGAAAGTTGGGAGTCTTCCGGTTAGTCTATCTTCTCACTTGAACTTGAATTATAGAACTAAAGGGATCTCAACTGACAATCAACTCGTAAAGGCTACGTTACCTGGTCCAATTGCTAAATTTAGAGAGGCATTTGAAGCACGTCCTCGGGTGGCGGCGTACCTAGCGAGTGGACGGAAGACAAATGATGATGCAGAAAAACTGTAATGTTTCATATTTGCATGACGGTTCCATTTTCACCAAATTAATGTTATTATTCTTATCGTACATTCTAAGCATACTGTACCCTGTTTTGTGCTGCCCCGTACAACGGCATATCATCGTTCACCTGGAAGTGGCTTCCTACCATATACAAATCGATAATTGATATACAAATGAAGTGAAGGATTCATTATGTCTCTTCGCGGACCCACAAGTGCGGCGTGGGCCTGCTCAACGGTCATGTTTAACACTTTAGTGAAATAAACTAAGCTCAGCGGCTCCAGAGCCTCAACATTCAGCGTTTGGAGGTATACGCCTTGGTTCTTCAACGCTTTATCTTTGGGCCAGCGACCAATGGGGACCTAAAATGCAATAATGCTTAGTGAGTCGCTCATTGCTAGCGAAAGTAGAAGGCTTACTTTATAGATCTTCTCATGGACATCAGCGAACCCAGCATCAATCATCCATTGCTTTTGATGCGGTCCTACATCCATGATCTTACCAAACTTCGAAGCGGCTTCATTGATCATCTTCATCCAGTTCAACCAGTCCGTTGCCTTGTTGATGGTGTCGTCGTCACATGACACATTCACGTCGTGGTCCTGCGATTCGATCCATCCTCCAGGCTTCATATGCTGATAAGCTTGCGCATATAGACGTGGCCAATCTTTAATCGAACCGGATAGGGCGCGGAGATGAATGTAGTCGAATGCTTGTGCGGGCGTATACAACCAGTCGTCCTCTACATTGTCAATGATGAAGGAACAGTTCGGTGGTACCCAGTTGGACTGAATTGGACTCAGATCGATCCCATACACTTCCGCACCTGGATAGAGGTCGGCGATATCGATTGCCCAGAAGCCCGTGCCAGTGCCAATGTCTAAAATGCGTTGAGGGTTGGGTGAGATAGGTGCCAGCATCAGCTTCCCATTGAGCACGAGTTGGAAGACGTGGTGCTTGAGGTTCTCGCGCTCTTGCTCCTTCTCATCGTTCGGGAAGGGATACTCTCCTGCCCTGTATGCATGGTACCGCCGGCCATTCTCGTATCTGTAATTGAGGATGGAGGAACCGAGCGAAGCGAAACTACTTGCACCGATCTCGCTACCCAGCGCAGAGTCGGCGTCAAAGTCCTGCTCGAGGTCGTCCTTTACGCTCATAAGTCAGGCACCGAATGCCATTCTGACAGGGCTGGTGGGGTAGAAGGATTTAAGGACAGCATGATACTCTCCAGCACCGCAATTTCGCTCGTGAACTTACGATTTCTACTACATCGTTGTCACCCTCCACGTCATTTTCTCCTGCAAGATTAACATGAGCAATGTGGGTTGGAGGAGGTTGTTGATGCCCTGCTAGCGTCGCTGCAACGTCTGCCGTGCCAGATCCCAACCCCTCCATGATAGCCGAAGTCTCGATGGAGGTGCTGGCGGACGGCGGCGAAACGGTCGCAGAGAAGTCGTGAAGTACAGTACTACTTTCTATCTGGCAAGGGTCTAATCTGATGCACCGGGTGAATATACAGGATAGTGCGCAACGACGGCTTTAGCACAGGGTGGTTACAATTTTAACGTAGAAGACACCGTACGGTTTGTCGGGGATGCGCTCTGGAAGAGGGAGAAATGCTGCGCTGATGCGTCAGCAAATGTGATTGCGAACGTATGAAGCGTGACAGCTATCAGGCCAGCTTGCATGAGCCACGATGCTGCGAGGACGCTTCTTCCCCGATCAGGCATCCGGACGATTACGAGCCAAGGAGACTGATTGTGCGTTCCTTTTTGCCCAATCCTCTGCAAGATAGGGAGCCACCGTCGGTTGTCTGCTGGGCGACGCGGTGCCCAGTGAAGTGGTTCCCTGGTCTCACGGTACCTAATCATCCTCCCCCGCCGTAAGGTGTCATCCGTACAACAAACAAATACTTTGTGCCCGGTATTGTGCTATACAAAATTTGCTCGGTTGTGACGCTGATATTTCAATTCTTCGAGTAACTATTCCGTTATAGGTAGCCATGGAGAAGACAGCAGACTCGGTAGCTGCCGAAGTCGCAGCCTTGCGACAGTCCCTGAGTGAAGTCTCCGCAGCCGTGGATCGATACGCTGAGTTAGCCACCCAGAACGTCGGGAACAAAGATGTGACCGCTTCAGGGGATGTCAGCCAATCACATAGAGACTTGTACCTGAAGTCCCGCCGCCTCTTACAGACTGTACGGGGTCCCGTCGACATGGTGATCTCCAACTTTGAGCAGGTACGTACCTGGGAGCTGAAATTGGTGAGATTCAAGTCTCTGATAATGTCACCCAGTCAGTGTACTCAGGATGCTTGCGAGCAGTGATGGAAATGGGGGTCTTCGAAGCGCTGCCAGCGGATGGATCGCCAGCTTCTGCTACTGCATTGTCTGAGAAGCTGAAAGTTGAAAAGGATTTGCTTGGTATGCTGTCTCCGACCAACCTTCATTCCAAATTCAACGTAACCATAATAATATTTGGAAATAGTTCGACTCATGAGGAACCTGACAGTGATGGGTCCATTTGCAGAGGTTGGCAAGGAAGAATATGCTCACACCCCATTTTCTCAAATTTTCCTCGTCCCTGCCATCACCGGCCTTTTCAAGACAATGTATATGCTCCCATTTGCTACCCCATGCCCATAAAATTCGGGAGTGGACATTAAATTCATTATTCTCTAACTCAGCTCAGGTTTGATGAGTTTGCCCCCGCAAATGCTAAGCTGTATGAGTTCTTCCGAGAACATGGCTTTAAGAGTCCAGAATCAGAGACCATAAACCCATACTGCTTTGCCCATCGAACAGGCAACAAGACTATGTGGGAATACCTGGATCAATATCCACAAAGACTGGATGCTTTTAATGCAGCCCAAAAAGCGAATAGTGAGGCCAATCCTTGGACGGTTTCACTTTTCCCCTTTGAGGAAGAATTGAAAAAGTTCAAGACAGATGACAACACAGTGTTACTAATTGACATTGGAGGAGGTGTGGGCCATGTTGCGAAGCAAATTAGAGCCCTTGCTCCTAATATCCCAGGGAAGATCATCCTACAAGATAGACCACAAGTCCTGCGTGAGATCGCAGATCCTTTGCCAGGAATTGAGAAGATGGAATATGATTTCTTCACACCACAGCCCATAAAAGGTACCTTATAACAAAACGCTGTTCACATTATTCCAAATTTAATATTGCCTAGGAGCACTGATATACTACATCCGCCACTGCCTTCACGACTGGCCAGATAAGGACTGCATCCGAATCCTCAAGCAGATAGCAGACGCCATCGAGCCCGGCACCTCACGCCTCCTCATTTCTGATAGTGTACTCCCAGAGCAGGGTGTCGATCTAGAGTCCGGATGGCTAGATATTACTATGATGTCTGTTAGTGGTTCTGAAAGAACAGAGGTCCAGTGGAATAGAATCCTAGAAGCGTCCGGATTCAAGCTGCACAAGATTTNATCGTGCACCAGGAACAAATTTTGCAGCTCTTGAGGCGTATCTCAAGTAAGCAGAGATTACAGTGGTTATCACAACTCTCTCTCAACAAACAATGAAACTGAGAAATCTCTAACATATTCTCAACTGAGCATAAATAACAACTATGTCACAAGTTGTGAAATAATATATTGCAAATACTTCATATCCCCATCTACGTATTTGTGGCTTAATGTGTCTCAATGCTTATGGATAAATCAGTTAAATAGTGTTAAGAAAAAAACGGCAACCTTTTATATCAAACTATCAGTAGGGTTGGCGGTTCTAAACAGGTTATATTTTCTATTCATGCAGCTGCGGCAGTATCCTTGGTTTCGCTGCTTGCAAGGTTGCCATCTTCGCGCCGAGAGCCGAAAGACCGAAAGACCGAAAAACCGAAGATCCGAACACGTGACCTATTACGAGTACACAGAGGATTCATAGTCTGCACTCTTCCCCCATTTAGCGTGCCCCTAAATCATCACAATCGGATTTTGCTTATTGGGGCTTGGGACATAACTGTTGTGAGGCTTAGGGGACTAATGGCTGTCCAGCGTGTCAGTGCGACATGACTACACGAAAAACATGCGATGTCTGCAAGGCCCGGAAAGTCCGCTGCATAAGTAACCATTGAGCTCTTTCGCATAAAAAATTACTAGTAGCGGTCATGAACTGACACTGCAGTAGAACAAAATGAGAGAGACCAGCAGTGTATGAATTGTATCGTAGGTAGATTCTTCCCGTGTCGTTTCCCTTGCGTTGATCTTCATCCTCTGAGGATCTCAGGGTAGTTTAGCCTGACCGTCATTAATTATAGAAGCGCGGCGAACCATGTCATTTTAGCAGTATCAAGAAACGCAAAAAGCGTAATGAGGATATAGTTCCCTCCGCTTCAGGTAAAGATATCCTAATATATAGACTATGTTCAATAGGGTGCATCATTAACCGTGACGAAGTAGGACCGAGCTCGGTCTTGACTTCGGAAAACGGTATATTCCAGCCACAAAGAACTCCCGAGGGTCATGCCACATTGAATTCATCGATCTATGAAACCCCCGGTGGAGCATCCATTGAACGACCCAGTTCGCCGAAGAGGATATACGTTGACATGCTAATTGAGGACAAGAATATAGCTGGGAGAGATCTGAATGTGGTGTTTTTCAAAGTGAGTGGCTGTAGGCTATATTACTAATAATTCCAACTAATTATATCTCAGAGCCATGAGAGATACAGTAAGCTTGAGATCTTCTTTGAGTACTAACTAAACCTAATATGGAGGGCTAGTGAACAGTTCAAGTATCGCATTCTTCTCTGAAAGTAGGGTCAGAGCTTTAAACACCCAACTCCATCATACCCGGGTCAGGCAGATTCTTGACGCTCTTGAAGAGCACATTCGAGAACGAGTTTATGGCACAGATGGGCAACATAGACTCACTCTTAACATCCGTCCATCACATTCACTAACAACAGAGCAAAGCCCTGTTACCCAAAGCTATATTAGATGTGAATAGATAACATGGCCCGTTTGTATCTGCAAGATAACTCATCTTCTGACGTTAAATTTTAGCATACTTTCTACATGTACACCCGATATATCCGTTTCTAGACAAACGTCGCTTCGAAGCTCGTGCCTTCAGCGCAAATCTCAGTCAATCTTTGAAGGAAGACAAACCATGGTCAGCGCTTTACTTCACCATTTTGGCGTTGGGTTGCCAGTATCATGGTGAAGGGTCGTTCGAGCCAGGGATGGGCAAGCCTTGGAACTACTTCCAAATCGCTCTTGAGAGCATACGTGATCTTCTTGTTCCAAAAGCTTGCTTGACAAATGCACAGGTAAGAGTTTCAAAGATCCAAAATAGTATTTTACACTAATCCAATGAAAGGCAATGACCGCAATGGTGAGGACTTCCTTTTCCAGTGGTATGAGGATCATGAGACTGACTCTGAATAGGCAATATTTGCTCTCAATATTTCCTGTCTCGAATTCCTGGAACTCCTTGCCACCGAGGCAGCCAGAATAGCGCTGGCGCTTAATTTGCACCAGTCAGCTGGGAACGATGAGCACGCTATCGAGTGCCAAAGAGCTTTCTGGGTTATTTATTGCATTGAGAAGGAATTCTCTTTCTACGCCGCAAGGGTCTCTGTAAGTCGAGTCTTTGCACACCCCCCAGCTGGTGACTTATTAGATCTGATTTGAGAAGACCATTGCAGATTTTGATATCGGATGTCCCATACCAGAGGCACCTGCAAATTTGTTTGGCAATTTCAATTGGTTACTCTGCTATGTGCGATATGCGCGTATCCTTTCTAAAGCCTACGAATCGCTTTTCTCCATCACTGCCACACTTAGTTCGCCCTCTGCCTACTGTGAGAAGATTAATGCCATTCAGACAGAGTTAGATACTTGGCGAGACCTAATTCCGCTTAACTTCCGACCTGGACAACCCTTTCAACGTGGCGATACTGATCAATCTGCATCGAGGCCTTTAGCAGTGAAGATCCACTGTTCTTACTATTATACTCTAATATCACTATCAAGGTTAAAACTCCATATCTCAACAGAGGAAGATGAAGAACTACGTTTAACGTGTAAATCTACTTTAATGCATGGGGCTCGATCCATAATCAATCTAACCCAATATATTGACCTCGCTCCGTATACTTCCCTCTGGTAAGTTCCAACATGTATCTCCGTTCATACTCTGTATTAATAAGAGCAGGATCCTGGGTCATCCGCCCCTCACCGCGTTATTTATTCTATTCGATTTCGTGGTTCATAACCCTCAACACCCTGAAACACGGAAGAACCTAGCATTTCTTGATATTGTAGCAGGATATTTTACTCGCTTCGAGTTTGCTTCTGAAAACTCGGTACCAAGTTCTCTATTCGCTGAATTTACTCATATAGCGCGGCAGTATGTGCAAGAGGTTCAATCAGCAGAAAATACCATCGCGGAAAACGCCACCGAGCAAAGGAATGAATTACCAATACGTGATATGAGCGCTCTACCAACACAACAGAGCGACATTGTTAGTCTTCTCCAAAAATAACTTTTATCAATTGATACTAATAATAGTCCCAAAGAACCTCTCTCTCGATATGACATCAACTGAAACTATGTCACAGTTGTTATATCCAGGCGTGGATATATTTCAAGATAGCGAACTGGGTGATAATCCCGGTTTTGATGTTGCCAATTTCTTCGGATGGAGTCTGGCAGATGTTAATATTTCGGCTTTCGATCCTGCTATTGACCCGGCAAATCTCAGTACTTCAATTCTTAGATCTGGAGTATAAGAAGGATAAACGACGGTCACCTGTCTCACGATATGTTGAGACAGCACCTTTTTCACGGGTTGAGCAGGATATAAATTAACTTTGCTTATTTGACAATTCGAGAACATATTTTGGTGCTAGGTTGCTATCTGTTTTCCAACAACCGGCACCGCTTGAGGAGGTGTTGAGGCCAATCAGAACCATAACGCCCTATGCCAGAATAATTCATGATAACGAGAATTGTTCACTGAGGAGTACCTGCTACTAAACACCTACATAGGATTGTTTCAGCTTCAGTATGGCTTTATGCTGTATTTCAACTCATCCCGGTTACATTCGAAATGGTTCAATCCGTTGGTTAGACCTGAGAGACCATCTAATTACGCTAATCTCTGACAAGGGTAAACCAAGTTAGGCATACGGCCTGGTATTGAGCTATCCAGTGACTGTTAACAGGCAGTCATCGATATTTTGCTGCTGAATTGGCGTTTGGTAGGATGAATAATGCTTACTGCTATTTGTGTTATATCCGAATTTCTGTTTACTCACGTAATTTAGGGGTTATAGGAGACGATATAGTTGCAAACTATTGCAATTGTAATATTTCATATCTGTAAACCAAGAGAGCTAGAGACATGCAAGCAGTTGAACCTTGAATGGGCCATTATCAGCGCACGTAAGACCTCCCTCATAGTCGTGAAGTATATAATGTCACCAATGCAGTCCATCAGGAGAGCTGAAGTGAATACGGAGCGCAATAAGCTCGTCTTTCGCTGTACCAAGATTATCACAAGTCTCTAGTACGTCTCAAACACGATAATTTCGTGTGGCTGAAATATCAAAATAGCCAAATTGAAACTCTATCAGATATTCCCTGTACACACCTTCGATGTTGCTTGTATCTTATGATTTTCTTGACCTTGACATGCACCTTGTAAATTGTCGTCAGTGTACGAGACCATTTTTCTTTCCTTATAACTCTTGACTGGATGCTTTACCAAAGGTATTTTTGCTAATTGAGGTGTTTCATTCTTACGAGCTTAAGTTGTACGCGATCGTCTCATATGCTGCGTCAATATCCTCATTCCAAATCCATTTCATCCGATCCTTTAGTCTGTCTCGAATTTCCGGCACGCACTCATCTAGGCTCTTTCCCAGCATACTTTCCGCTTGGAGTTCGTATACTAACCCAGCTTCCCTAGCCGTACGCTGTGCCTTCTGCGCCCGAGGAAGTCGAACATTCTGATAAATTCGGGTCCATTTCTCCAAATCTGATCCTGTCCGGAGATAGTCTTGGATCGCCCGCCCGAAAACATAACCATCCTCAATTGCTTGGCCGGCTCCAGCACCTATATTATCCGTATCAATATCTCTCCATTATTAGAAGAGAGTATTTGCTAATATGACGCACCTTGGTGTGGTAGCATGGCATGTGCTGCATCACCCATTAGCACAATTCGCCCATTGCCAAAGACCCACTGCTCTAAAGGATCGCGATCATTTAGAAGCCATTTCCCTGGTCTGGATGGCATATGAGATATCACTTTCTGAACAACAGGATCGAAATCTCTGTATTCATTTTCAAGTTCGGCTCTGTCGGCAGTGGTCGTCCAACTCTCCTTTAGCTCCGGTACCTCTTCTCTCTTCTTCGAGACAAATGCAACAATATTCAGTGTCTTATTCTGGCTCACCGGGAAGCATAAAAAGTGTTTATCCTTATTTAACCAGCTTGCTGAATAGCTAGACAATGGCCAGAAGGACTCGATATCCGGTATAGGGACCAACCCACGATACGCAATTCGACCACTATACCTTGCATTGTCGGCAACAAAGTGTTCTCTGACAGCGGAGTGAATGCCATCGCACCCGACAACGACATCTGCAGTGGCTTCTGTACCATCTTCGAATACTAGATTGATTTCATTCGCAGTTTCCTAATTGGTAGAAAAAAGGAATGAGTATATACAATCTTCTCAAAGGATTAAAGGCTTACAGCGATTGTCTTCAGTCGTTTATTTGTATGCAGTATCGCTGCGTTCCTTTGGACCACAGTCGCTTTAAGCAAGTCCAAGAATTCAGCTCGATGAACAGGTAACTGTCGAACTGTGTTACTGTCGTCTACCATTGGAGTTACTATTTCTGCCCCGGTGTCGCCACGTCGGAAAGAGATCCACACCCCATTTCTCCGCCCAGCAAACCCGTTAAGTGCTTCGCCAAGCCCGAGCTTGTGAAGTAACTTCGCTGCGTTTACTCCAATGCCAATTCCAGCTCCTATCTCTTTGTATTCTGCTGCTTGTTCGTAGACATTGATTGTAATTCCAGGACAGTGGTGAGCGAGTGAAAGAGCGCATACCAGACCTCCAATGCCTCCCCCAACAATAGCGACACGGCAGTCTATGTTGTGCGATCCCATTTTGTCCTTTCTATTCATCTCTGATTGGGAGAGGAGGTATATCTTTGTTTTATAAAAATTGATTCTGATTAGTAGTAAACGAGCTGTTTGGTTAGGTAAATCCCCGAGATCCGAGTGAGATCGTCCAATCTCCCCGGTATCCGTCACTCAACTTTTCTCCCCGGGTCCCGCAGCCGCGCTCCAAAATGAGCAAGTGAGGAGGCTTATCTTACAGGTTACCATGGATGACTTGGCAACCTGGAGTATAACACTCTCATACCCCATACCCCATACCCCAGATGATCTCCTCCATTTTCTCATTCGAATTAACCTCTTTGCAAGGCCTTTAATGAGCTGATTGTGGCCAGATTCACGGATTTCCTAACATGGATCCCAAGTCCGGAGATAATACCGCGGTGCATGAGGAATTTACATCCTCCAATGATGTTGACAGTTTGCAGATGACCAAGACTGAGCTCGAAGACTTACAACTTCCTGGAAATGTTCATGCAGGGGATATAAAGTTAGACCAGCATGGCATGCCCCTGATTCCTCAGCCTACGAACGACCCATTGGACCCTCTCAACTGGCCCCTCTGGCTTAAGTTTACGACATTGATTCAAGTCTCTTTAATAGCATTTTTGGGTTTGTTGGGAGCTGCTTTAATCGTATAGATCTTCTTCATTCTTTCGTCAGACAGGAATGCGCTGACTTAAATCCAAACATTCAGACACCTGCATACGTTCCTCTGTCCAAGTTCCTCCACAAATCACTTGTTGGAACTGCGTATGTCACCAGCGTCTTTATTCTCTTCGCTGGCGTTGCACCATTGCTTCTCAATCCCATAGCAAATGTATACGGGCGGCGGCCGGTTTATATACTCTGCACAATATTGTCTGTAGCAACGGCCGCAGGATCAGGGGCTGCAAGAAACTATGCCGGACTTCTTACCTTAAGAGCTTTGAATGGAATTGGTGCTGGTAGTCCAGGAGGTCTAGGGTCTGCGACTGTATGTGACCTCTTTTATCAACATGAGAGGGGTCTCTACATGGGTATTTTCACTGTATTTTTGACAAACGGTGGCCACCTTGCACCAATTATTGGAGGTTTTGTTGAAAGAAATCTCTCCTGGCACTGGTGCTTCTATGTTCCAGCTATTCTAACTGGGGTCATGTTTGTAACACTGCTGTTCTGTCTCCCCGAAACTCTATACTCGCGATCTCCGGAGGCCACAACGCGGCCCCAGCGGACTTGGCTGCAAAACTTTTTGATGCGAGGGAAAATCCATCCAAGCAGAAAGCTACGAGCGATCGATTTCATCCGTCCTTTACAGATGTTAGCATATCCGAGTGTTACGATACCAGCTCTATATTATGCTGTGAGCTTTGCGTTTGGGAGCATCCTCTTCATCATATCTTCGGCCAACCTATTCGGTCAAATTTATCGTTTTCAACCCTATCAGACAGGCCTACTCCTTGGCATTCCACTATCGGTGGGTACTGCTCTGGGAGAATTTGTATCCGGCGGTTTCTCGGATTGGGTCCTCTACAGATGTGCGAAGGCTAGAGGCGGGCGTCTAGTTGCTGAAGATCGATTGATGGCAATATGGCCAGCCATGATCATTCTCCCTGCTGGAATCATTATAGAGGGCGTTTGTATCGAGAAGAAGACCCACTGGATTGGCCCTGGTCTCGGTATTGGTATTGCCAGCTTTGGTCTTCAGGTTGCAACTACAGTCATCTATGCATACACAGCAGATGTAAGTATAAGCATCGTTTTCCGTCACGCGGAATATATATTAATGCGGTTTTAGTGTTACAAGCCGCAATCCGCTGAGATTGGTGCAATTATCAATGCCGGTCGGAATTTTATGAGCTTTCCTGTTGGATTTTATGCCGTTCCTTTGGGTGAGAAGATCGGTTTTCAGTGGGCCTGGACCTTATTTGCTCTGCTAGACGTTCTCTTCTTTTTGCCACTAGTTTTGTTGATGTTTAAGGGAGAGAGCTGGAGAAAATCACTTAAGCATCTCGAGTTCCACACTGACCTGTAACAATATCACGCTCAGAATATGGCTTAATAAAAGAGTGTTAAGATGCGCTTTATGAAGATCACTCAAGTACTCATGGTAAGAATATATGTAGCTTTTCAGGAAGTTGATCGTAAGCCGCCGTTTTGGCTCGCTCGAGGGTAATCTCCCCGGGTTCCGGACAGCTGGATTCCATTTTGATGTTGTCGTTTGACAAGCTTCGTTCTTATAACGAGCAATCCCCAAGCTATGCTCTCTAATATTGAATCTACATGGTTGAGCAAGTTGGTCTATGGTTCAAGGTCTTATGGTTTGTGTTCGATGTAACATAAAATATCATGCTGGGGAAATTTGCACTCGAGGAATGCTACACCATTCCAGAGGAGCTGGAACGAAATAGCCCAGCAAAGTTTGTTCCAGAATGTACTGGAGATGTTCTTATAGATAATCTCCTCGACGTCCACGGGCAGCGGTTGTAGTGGATATTGGATAGAACAGAGTGGAATTGACTTGCTCTCCTTCAATGCTACATGCAGGGTACCTCCAATTAAGCAGAAGCACAAGCCCAAATGGATATATCAGCACGATCTAGTCAATATTGGACAAAACAATACCATTAAGCTGCCCTTTTCCTTCGATTCGCGGTGGTACTCTTGTACATAATCTTCGGATCCAGACTCCAAATGAAAGCTTTGCCGGTGGGCTCCGAGATGGTAATCCAACATATGGCATGCGTAATGAGCATTGTAGCAAGAAAGGAGTTAAAGAGTATAAACAGGGTGGCATGACTCCACTGAGACATGACAGTTTGCATTTTGTAGCAGTCCTTTCGCGCCCCTGGCTGGTAGTAGTAAATAAATTTATAAAGTGGTTCGGGCCGACGGAATCGGCACTGTAAACTGGAGCTCCAGCTTTGATTATGCGACGGTTTTCCCCATCCTCTACCGCGCAACATTTTTGAATTCAGGAGTAAGGATTTCCAGTTTGCCCAGCGATGCAGCTTTCTAGTACAAGATGATGAGAAAAAACTGAATTTCTAAAATTGGAATGTCCAAGATGTCAGAATATGGGGTAACCCCGGCTTCTGTACCCCGCAGTGTGCCGGGATGCCGGTAGGAGAGTCGCATTTTAAGAAGCATCCCACGCTTAACTCCCCGTGTTCCACGGTGTGCTTTCTTCCATTTCCTCACAATCATTCTTCGAGCCCTTGCAGTATTTGACCCGACAAGCTGTAACACCACCTGCTATCTGGGGCTTCAAGATTGTGCCACAGTGGTCTTATCCGGTTATAGACCTGAGAGTGGGGTCCAATCAGGGTGGCTACGCTTTACCATGGATCCTCCCGAGCGTCCTCCTGACGTTCAGGTCCGCAAGCGGCGGAGGGTCGGTGTTGCTTGCTCAAATTGTCGTATTCGCAAAACAAAATGTGATGCTGGAAAGCCTTCATGTTCAACTTGTTTGGCCTCTAAAGAGATCTGCCGTTACACAACGATTGGAATCCCTAAGGGGGCCAATGTCCTCATTAACCAAGAGTATGTGTTGATGCTTAGTTTTATCAATATTTGAGGTCAAGTTCAATAATTTCTATTAATTGATGGTCAATATTAAACAAGCGCTAAATTCGGCATTTAAAAGGTACTTGCAGTCTCTAGAAAGACGAATCCAGTCCATCGAGGAAATGACGCCTCAAGATCACGCGCAGCAGAGACACTCTCCAACTACACCGAGTCATGCTTCTTCTAATGCAGGTTCAACTCCTGCAAACTCCAGTATTCCTGAAGTTACTCAGCTTTCAATATCAACGATACAATCAGATGCTCCCCCAGAAATTCATCAATCAACTAATCCAGCCCGCTCAGACTTCGTAGCTACAGATCCAGATATATTTGTTGGAGGTAGTTCAGGAGTCTCTTTCACGCAGCTCATTTTGAATGCCATGAATGGTGGCAATTCAAGCAAAGTTCAAACAGAACCTTTCTCGATACCAAGGCACGCCGATGCTGGGATGGGAAACGAAGACCTCTTCAGCCTCCCAGCAGATAGCGCCGACCTGATACAATGTTTCTTCAAGTGGCACTTCGCGCTCACACCAATATTTCATGAGCCCTCAGCACGCGAAACATTCAATGCAGTTTTACAATCCGACATATCCGTTCGACACCAGCATAGATACACCTTGGCCCTTATGAATATGATCTTTGCTTTCACGATATCTCACCGACAGACTTCAGTATCAGCTGCGCGCCGTTACGCAAGAAGACACTACGAGATAGCTATAGCATTGATACAATCACGGCTTCTTCTGGACTGGGATATTGAAAAGGTCCAGATTCTCTTACTTGGTTCTCGATACCTGCAGACCTCAAACTCTCCAGATGAATGCTGGAATGTCCTCGGGCTTGCAATACGGATCGCATACGGTCTTGAATTGCATCGGAATCCCGGGGATGAGTTTGACTATATTACGAAAGAAGTGCGAAAACGCGTGTGGTGCAATCTGTTCATATTTGACAAGTTACTAAGCATGATTTACGGTCGGCCGTCGGCTACACTTGCCACCGACTCCACGCTGCTTCCCGAGGATCTTGACGATTCTTGCATTGAGAAGCATCGGCTGTTGTATCCCTCTCCAAGGAGACCCTCATCGATGTCGTTCTGTATTCAGGTGGCCAAGCTCTATCGCCTTCTGGAAACAGCGTCGCGTCTTGGAGATTCAGGCAATGTGAAACGCGGGAACCTCGCTTTCACGATGGCGTCACTTGACGAAGAGTACGAGGAATGGTATCAGAATGTACCATCTCATCTAAAGGTGCAATCTAGCATTGATGATCCCAACGAACAGGCGCTCATCCTTGCGTTACGAGCAAATATGGTTAGGATACTGATTCACCGGCAATCTCTCGCTTTTCCATTACACACGCTTTCTGGAAACAGCAATCAGGAGCAAAAATCCGCCGCATCAGGCGGAATGAAAGGGAATATGTTCCAATTCAGTCGGAACATTTGCGTATCCAGCGCGATGGAAATCATTAAGTTGGTGGGGATGCGGTATCAGAAAAGAGCGGATGCCGTAGGTCCTAGCTGGTTCAATCTATACTACCGTAAGTTCCATAGCCTCTGTTCATAGTAAGTTCTCGAGATGAGTTGCTGATGAAATTGGTTCTAGTATTCAATGCGATACTTGTCGTAATATCGCACGTGGTCGATCCCGCGTATCGCGACGACAAGGAAGCTCTGCGACAGCTGGACTTCGCGATGGCGATGATCAAGCGAATGTCGACGAACCACGACAGCGCGCAACGAGCCTACCTCTTCCTGCAGCAGCTCCTGGGGTACATGGAGAAGCTCCTGAATCTAGGAGAGCCACGACATTCCAATAGCGGCGGATCCACGGAGAATCTGTCATCTCAAACGAGCGATCCTCATCCGACTGCGGGTGAGAATAACGCACCCTCATCCACGCCGGCCGAGTTTGACTTTTACGCCTTGCTTGATATGACGCAGAACCTTACGGACAATTTAGGAATGGATCTCTCCAATTCTGGCCCTGACGTCTGGCCATGGTGTGAGATACCACAATCAATGCCTTCGGAGACATTTTATTAGTGCTTCAACGTGCGGAGTCAGCACACCAGGGCTAAACCACTTGCATATCAATATGGATATGGATTTGTCTGTAGTGTGCGATCTCCGGCGTAACTCAGACTCATTATACATCCAATCTCTCTCGATGGATAACGAATTTTGACGTAGCAATAGTCCATGAGAATAGAACGGCAAGACCCACTATGCTTGCACCGCAGTTCGGTCACGGGAGATGCAATGCTTGTGATAGAAGAGACTGAAGAAATTAAACAAGTCGCGAGTAAAACGACTTTGTGGTTCAACATTCTGGAGAAATTGAGGGCCTAAGTGTGGCTTTTAACTTTAGGGAATAACTATACTGAGTGCAACAAAACAAATAGAATAGGAATTTAGATACCCCAATTTTGTGGTGTAAATGGTAACTGGGTTCTAGTCTGATATGTCTGGTGTAAGCAGAGTTTCGCGGGTTGGGACGCATGGTTTGGAGAGATCAAACGGCTCTCTTGAAGACGTGAAATGCAAATCCACGAAAGAAGTGGTGAGGACACCATCTCACAAGGTTCTCAAGTTCACGAGTTTGCCTTAGACAGCCAGTAGCTCATCTATTGCTACCACCCCGCAACACTTGATGACCCAGACTCTTCGGATTCGCAAGGTTGGGTGGATACGGGGCCAACGGCAAGTGGAAACGCAATCCCACATGCCGTCTTACAACTCCACCCTCTCGCTGCCGAGCATGTAGCTGGGGGATAACTGGGACCAAAGTGGAGTGTCACCGTTTGCTTGCCGACCCTTGTTGATAGCTCAACCATGGGTGACTGGTTTCTCGGAGGTGGGAAAAAGTGGGAAGTTGACGATAAAGTCGAGGTCCGTGATGAGGAGGTGAGAGCGGAGTAAACGGCAGTCCGAGAAGAAGCCCAGGGTCTAGGTTGGGCTGCTTTTCCAACTGCGCTAAATTTCTCTCTCCTTGTTCTCAATCCTGGCGGTCAATCACTTCCAACTAGACTGGCGTATAGAGAAGTCAAAAAGGTTGGGGGGGGGGGGACAATAGTCGTTTCAGTGAAACAAACTAAAGAATTCAGAATGAGTGCATTAGGCTACAAAGTTCATGTATCGTGTAGTCTGAAGTTTGGTTCATCCCCTAGCAGCTGCGTTCTTGTTCTACGTGTTATTCCGAAGCGTCGCTCTATTAGCCGTTACAACCGTGATCGACCATACTGGCGGTGAGACGATCATTATTCCCCTTGGGATAATTTGCTTTGTTGGTGACATTCTTAACCCGGATTCTTGGAGCTTCCACCCCACTGCTGATAGCGAACTGCCGGAGGTATGCTCGGTTAGCGCAAGCTGAGGGCAAAACAGTCTCATTTCTACGCCGCAGAGGGGTTTCAGGTGCAACGAGTCTAGACTACAGGCCATATCCATTGCAGCCACCAAATTTTAGCTTTATTGCTCGTCAAGCCATCAAGCCACAGAAGACAAGACTATTGACATTCCGAGGCCTTGCAAAAGATAGTGGAAGAAGGAGGAAGCTCCGGTTGGGGTTTTCCAAGACACAATAATGTCTCGGAAGATGAGGGCAATTGCGCGGCGACACAATGTGAAGTTTAAGGAGTTCTGGATCACCTATCGACCCTGGTTCACTTGATAGCAATTCGTTATCGTGAAAACTGAACAAAATTGCTTTTTCTTCCGTGCGCGGGGAAGATGAGGGGGAGTTGGTTGCGGTCAGCCTCAATTTTAACCGTGGCTGACCGCCCCCATCCAAGTCCCTGCAGCGGATCATGCATCCCTGGCGGAAAGTTTAACGTCTGGCGGCGAAGCGAGCATGAATTCTTCTGGGCTTGTCTATAAGGTTGCAAATCATACTCATTACAATATCTCCATGACTGCTGTTGAAAGTGATAAGATATGGCAGTCTTGAGTGCGTGAAGGGAAAAAAGATTTTTACCTGCAGCCTCAGATAAGCTTGCTAAGCCGATTAATTAAGAGTCACTACGCTCGGGAATCAGCTTGATTGAACTCCCGACAGAGCTGCAAGTGTTAAGGGGGAGCCACAGTTCAATGTCAGGTTGGTAATCAGACCCAATTGAAAGTTTGGGACCGACGTGGTGGAACGGCAAGCAAATTTTCGTGGGCTCGGTGGGCGAGCGAGGTGCCAAAGGGGCTAAGAGGGATGTTTCGGGGTGTCGACAGCACTATTTGGCTGCTATGCTCGTGTATTCTGTGGTGTCTCAGCCGGGTGACATCCGTCAGAGAAAATCCGCAGGCTCGGGGTCCTCTAGCTAAGACGGGCGACTTACTTCAGCCGGTCATTTAAGGGACATTGTGCTCGCTGGGAGGCAAGTGCCGAGCGAAGTGTAGCGCGAGTGTAACCTCGGCAAACCAAGCGATCGGTGTGGCGCGAGTGGTGGCTGACCGCCGAAGTCCCCCCACGTGGTGATGGCGCAATAACGATTCCCCGTGCCACTCGGAGCGGTGCCCCCTAAATCCGCTGCTGAGCTAACGGTCTGGCGGACGTGGATAGAAGATGCTAAACTGCTGCATGCGATCAGCTCAACAGGAATCATCCTCTCGTTGGTGCCTCTGCCCCTGCTGTTCCTTCGTACGTGAAATTCCGTACACCACCCCATTCTGGCTCCATGTGGCTCCGCCAGGCTCCATCAGCGCGCTCCATCCTCCCCAATTCTATTGATGCTTATCACTGGTAACCGCTTTCCGGGAGCGCGTCATCCCTTTATTCCGACAAATCTATGAAGCCCACTGCGCGTGCACGGTTGCGTTGAATATCATATTGTAGATTTTTCATGGCACAAGCTGGCACCAGGAACACACACGAGGTCCTGTCGTTGCGTTTGTGCGAGACGGCTGCCGCAACGTGTGGTTGACACCCCCCAATGTTACACCGTTCCTGGCCGTTCCTGCAAACTGACATTCCCGCGGAAGCAGCTCTGTACCAAACGAATAGAAACTTCCACGTGGAATCTGTATGCGGAACCAAACTTTGGATATGCTGTGCTCGGCTGGATAAAGGTAACCTCGGCGGCGTTAAACTCAATGAGGGTGCTGCTCTGGTCGGATGTCACCGGCTACTGGACTAACGAATTTCCGGTCTCAGTCGTGCATCGGGGTACGTACTTAGCTGAGTTTCTATGGAGCCTCGAACCCCGGAGTGGACCACGGAGTGGACCCGCGGGTCTTGCGGATTAAGTTTGTTGCGAGCTGAGCAGCTCGGAAGCTCAATTCCAGCCACATTATTCTCAACTCTCCGAACCCCCGTCGCCTCCACGTTCAAGCTAAACCTCGTAGCTAGGCCGAGAGACTCTAGGCGAACGCCCTGTTCCTGACTACCCCACTTCATTCAGGAAGTATTCCCGATTAAGGCTATTGCTGAGGAGTCGGAATGGCGGCGAGACACACACACAACGAGCGAGAAGAGAAGAAAGAAAGAGAAGAGTGGAGAAGGAGTGCAGAAAGATGCAACCCTCGCAACCCCTCCCTATTCCATCTGCACGTAATACTGAACACGCTACCGTTTTCGTAGAGTCTGACCAGCAGCAGCCTAATTGCACCCAGGCACCGTTTGGCGTAATGAAAGGTTAACCCTTCTTGCATCCTCAATCCCCAAAATTTGAGCACCAATAATGATTATTCTGTCCATCGGCCCTACAGTATTTCCGTATTTCCATTATTTCCATTCTTCAGGAACAGTATTAGTGTGGAAATTGCCGAGGAAAGGCTGCCGAGGCAGCTAGTAGGCTAGCTTAGCAAGCTTCGAGAAGCATTCTAGCACCGTTTCCATGCTTCGAGAAACCTTCTAGCTTCGCTGCCCCATAGAGAACGTCATCGCCCCCTCCTTCGTTAGCCCCGGAGCAAAGAATGCACGGACCAGTTCACGACCTGCAAGGGGGAAAACGCTCTTAGTGCACCGAACAATGAATGTCTCGGAGAGTGGAGTTTCGACGGGAACCCCTTCACAATTTTGATACGGCCGGACCGTTTTAGCTGCAAACGCCTACAAACTCCCGAGATCGAAGAAGTATATAACAATCCAAACATCCCACCATGAACAACCCATCATCAACACAAGCTTCAGGATAAGCTCAATACAAAGAGAGTCTACTCTCAATCACATCTAATCATTCATCATCATGCGTTTCTCTCAATACGCTGTGCCATTGGCACTCCTCACTGCCCTCTGCGAGGCTATTCCCACGCCTGTCACCCGCATTCCTCACGAGAAGCGCAGCAGCACTCACGATGCAAAATGGCGCCGAAGTGAGCGTGTAAAGGGCGATGCCATCATCCCAGTCAGAATCGGCCTGACTCAAAACGAGCTTGAGAATGGTTACAAGTACCTCATGGATGTCTCTCACCCTGATTCACCCAACTTCGGCAAGCACTGGACTTCCGAGGAGGTCATTGCTAAGTTCGCTCCTGCCGATGAGACCGTTGAGGCTGTTCGATCATGGCTCGTTGAATCTGGCATTGACGCCAACCAGATCGTTCACTCTGACAACAAGGGCTGGATTGCTCTCGATATCCCTGTTTCTGAGGCTGAGCGCCTCTTCGAGACCGAGTACTGGGAGCACGAGAATGCTGGCACTGAGGGTGTCCGCATTGGATGCGACAGCTACCACATTCCAGCCCACTTGTCCGGACACATCGACTACATCACTCCTGGCGTCAAATTCTCCAACTTGTTGCAAAAGAAGGAAATCCAGCAAACCGGCATCAAGAAGCGCACTACACTCCGTGGACGACCTCTCTCCATCCGCGCTGCTGATGTGACTCCTGACGTTTCAGCCAACTCCGCTTCCCTTCCCTCCAATGTCCAGAACTGCGGCAACCAGATGACTCCTGCCTGCTGGAAGGCTCTCTACAACATCTCTGAGCCCAGCCAAACACCTGACTCCTCCAACTCTCTCGGCGTCTTTGAAATGAGCGATGTCTATGCTCAAGCTGATCTCAATCTCTTCTTCAAGAACTATGCTTCTCAGGTCCCACAAGGCACTCACCCAACTCTTGCTGCTATCCAAGGTGCCACTGCTCCTGTTGCCCAGAGTGATTCCCTCAACAAGGGAGAGTCCGATGTTGACTTGGATATCATCTATTCTTTGATCTACCCTCAAACTGTCACTCTCTACCAGGTTGACCCTGGACCAGCTGAGAGCTACATCACCAAAGGATATCTCAATGCTTTCCTTGACGCCCTTGATGGCTCTTACTGCAACTACAGCTCCAATGGCATTACTGGCGACAGCTCAAAGATCGACCCTGCATACTCCAAGCCTCAATGCGGCATTTACACTCCCACTCGTGTCATCTCCGGCTCCTACAGCGAGGCTGAGTCTGATCTCCCTCAGAACTACCAGCAACGCCAGTGCAATGAATTCATGAAGCTTGGCCTTCAAGGACACTCCATCTTCTTCTCCAGCGGTGATTACGGTGTTGCTGGCAACCCCTCTGACGTCAATGCTGATGGATCTGCTTCCACCTGCTCCAACAGCAATGGCCCAGCGGTCTTCACTCCTCAGAACCCAGTCAACTGTCCTTATATCACTGCCGTCGGAGCAACCAGGCTCTACCCAGGCCAGACCGTCGATGATGCTGAGAGTGCAATGCAAGTCAACATGGGCGGTGACCGAAGCCTCTTTGCCAGTGGTGGTGGTTTTGCTAATTACTTCCCTGCTCCTGATTACCAAACCGATGCCTTGAACTCCTACTTCTCCAACTCGGACCCCGGCTACAAGACCTACACTGTCAGCAGCACCGGCGGCAACATTGGTGCGAACAGTGGTATCTACAACCGTGGTGGCCGTGGTATCCCTGATGTCTCTGCCAACGGTGCCTACATGCTCGGATACCACAATGGCGAGCTCTACTACAACTCCGGTACCAGCATCTCCACCCCCATCTGGGCTTCCATTGCCACCTTGATCAACGAGGCACGAACTGCAGCCAACAAGGCTCCCATTGGCTTCATGAACCCAGTTCTCTACAAGAACACTAACGTCTTCAACGACATTGTCAACGGCTCCAACCCTGGCTGTGGCACTGATGGCTTCAAGGCCGTCAAGGGCTGGGACCCTGTCACCGGTTTGGGCACTCCAAAATTCGAGTCTCTCAAGAGCCTCTACATGAGCCTCCAATAAATGAAAAAAAGAAAAAGAAAAACGATTTAACGAATTATGAATATAGAATATAGATTTGGGATATAGACATGGTTATAGAAAAACAATTATAGATTATAGACATGGGATATAGATTTAGACTTTAGACTTGGGATATAGACTTGGGCGTTCGGGATAGACATATAGACATGATACCACGGGGTTATAGAGTATAGACTAGAAAAAAAATTAAGAAACATTACTACACGCTTCTCTTCCCAAACAGTCATGCATTCACAAAGTGACCTGGTAGATACTCTCAACTCCCAATAACAATACCAATTAATTCTTTTTTCCCAAAAAAATCTTTACATTAAAATGATTATCCAGTTTTGTTACACTCTGGGATGAATCATATTCCATCAAACATAGGTTTAGAATGTATCTAAAGCTTATCTGACCAGAATGTATATTGTTAATACAAGCAAAGCTTATTGTTTATTCAATTACTGTATGAGGCAGCAGATCAATTCCCGTGCGTATTTCCGTAGGTGGACTCTGACCTTCGGAGTGGATCCGCGGCCCCGCCGATTGTGGCTGAGGATCCTGCGCCGACCTGATGACGTCAAGAACGAATTACATAACCCCCGACTTTGCCAAACTTCAATTCGGATAATAACCTTAAAGAATCATGCGATAGTTAGTTTGCTGTATCTCTGAATTGATAATTTATAGTTCAAATAGAATGCAATCCTTAATCTGCGAGTGAATGCAAGCCGGCCTTCGAAAGTAAATTGTATCCGAAGTCTTCAGGAATTTTATCACGTGACACAATGTAGCTCTGGATCAATATTACTGTGCAGAATGCGTAATCCTAAAGAATATGTGGATTAGTTTGGAATAAATTATTCATAAATGTCAATTCGATTTACATATAAGTTAGAGCCACCCGCAGTTGAGTTAATTGTAGAACGAATTCCGAACCTTCGCGGACGATATGTCGTTCGCTGCCACGGATTTCGTACCGCGCAATCGGTTCAAACGCCGAACATGACAGACGGCTCAGAAAGCGACGAGCAACCCTAACATGAGATCAAAGCTTTCTGTTTCTATTTGCGGTATCATTAAACAGGGGAGCTTTGTTACCTGTATGTATCCTCGCATACGGTGAGAATTCCGTGATGCTCCACCGCTGCTGTCGTACTTCGGCTTTGGCGACCAGCGATCCTGGCCGTGAGTATATCGAACGTACATCGAACATACATTTTATATCATATTACTTCAATTTGGGATTCCTAATGGCGAGAAAATTTTTCGCGCCGTGGAGTCTTTAAAAATGGACAAAATATCGATAAGTTTTGCGACCAAGGATATCAAGCTCCTTGAAGCTTCACGTTAAAAGCTATACCAGAGCAATCAATTACACCTCCGCAAGACTTCTTGAATCGTCTATTGTTATGAGCCCCTCTGTATTTTTCGTGATTCCAGAGGCATCCACCAATTTTAGAGTGATAAATGTGCTTGAGCTAGTCACGTGACACACAGTGGAAATTTATCGCCGGTAAAACTGTTCTTGCCTTCACCGCTTCACCCACAATAGGTCCTTCTACATAGGAATCTCATGGCGCCCAGTACGTATTTACATTTTCCATATTAACAGAACTCAACTGAAATCCACTCAGCTTCTAGCATACCATCTGATAGACGCCCTCTCGTAATTTCCGGCCCGTCGGGGGTCGGTAAGGGTACGCTCTGCAAGCTTCTCTTCACTCGCCACCCTGACACCTTTGCCTTTTCCATCTCCCACACAACGCGGAGTCCGAGACCTGGAGAGCAACATGGCGTTGATTACTATTATGTCAGCAAGGATGAGTTCAAGGATCTGATCGCCAAAGACAGCTTCATCGAGAAGTATGTCTACTTTTAACGGGATAAACCAATTGTGTTTACTAACACAAGTTATGCAGTGCACAATTTGGGGATAACTTCTATGGCACAAGCAAGATGACAATCGAAGACCAGAGTGCGAAAGGTCAAATTGTAGTTCTTGACATCGAAATGGAGGGTGTCAAGCAGATTAAAAAGTCCAGTATTGACGCGCGATACATCTTCGTTGCTCCGCCATCAGCGGAGGAGCTGGAAACGCGCCTCCGCGGAAGGGGTACAGAGAAGGAGGAGAGCATCCAGAAGAGATTAAAACAAGCAAAATTGGAGCTCGAGTTTGCTGACACTGGTGCCCATGATAAGGTAATTGTAAACGATGACTTAGAAAAGGCATACAAAGAGCTAGAGGACTTTGTATATGCGAAATAAATGAAATAACACTCTTTAAACTTGACCGTACGATATGTCACTTCTGCGAGAGATTAATCTATGCGACTTCGTATTAACCTTTCTGGGGCTGGTCCGATTTGATATTTTGGCTCCGTTGTACGTTTCCTGAATGCGTTAGTTAATTGGATTCCGTATGTGTAGGTCTGGCGAAGAGGTATAACCTGGGTATGTGCACATATCTCGACGTCTACAATGATGTTGTTGCGTGGAGAGCTGAATGGGGAATGAGGGCACGCGACCTCGTTGATCCCGAGCGGGGGGAAGAGCGACAGGGTTCGCTGTCCGCACATCGGAGTTATGTTGAGTCAAGGGCGCAATCGCTCTAGTTATAACCCTCCCGACGTCATTCCACCTTTAGAAAACTTTACACTCGCCTGTTAACAATTCTTTTTCCCTCGATTTTCAACACCTACAAGTCGCGTTATGGCACGAAACGGTGGAACCTCCTTCCGCGATCCCCAGCCACTAAATGTCGCGCTGGAGGAACGTGACTCTGAAGTTTACGACCTAGGTGAAGATGTGTCTAACCCTGTTCAAGACAACCCAAGAAGATGGGAGTCAAGCAGAAAAAGGGCTTGGGTTCTCGTGGGTTCCGCACTATTGCAGCTGCCGATCTGGGGTTGGTTGACTTCTCTCCCGCATGATTCCCGTACTCTTATGCTTATATCCATAGGGTTTGCTATGACCTACGGCGTCTTCCAAGAATATTACACCAGCAACCAGACCTTGCAAGGGAATTATCAACTCACAGGAATCATTGGAACAACCTCCAACGGTGTCATGTATCTCTCGATGCCTTTCTTGTTTGGGCTGTACACCAAGAAATGGGCTCGTAGGCGACAGGTCGCGGCTCTTGGCGGCACTGTATTGGCTTGCATGGGATTTCTCCTATCTTCTTTCAGTACTGATGTCTGGCATTTGGTTGCTACACAAGGCGTGCTAGTCGCGTTCGGGTGTACTCTGATGTATAGCCCGACAACGCTCTCACTTGGGGAATGGTTTAATGCAAGTAATCGAGCCGTAGCGTATGGCATCGTTCTGTCCAGCAAGAACTTGGTCGGATCNTACTTGCCCTTTTTTGATCCGAGCGCTCCTTGATCGCTATGGCTTCCGTGTTGCGTTGAGAATTTGGACAGCTATTGTGGCTGGCACCAGCATTGTAGGGGTGCTTATGGTACCAACTCATCCTTCCAGTATATCTTCGGGTACCCACCAGACTCCGAGGGTTGCATGGCGGTTTCTCAGACACCAGACCTTTTACATATACAGTATCGCGATCATACTTCAAAGCTCTGGATATGGCATCCCGCAGACTTATCTTAATACGTACGCTCACGACATCACTTTGCTCTCTCAGACTTCAGCGACACTTTTGCTTACCCTCTTCAACGTCCCTGGTATTGTCTCTTCCGCCTTCTTCGGATATCTGAGTGACAATAAGCATTATTCCCTTTCAGCGTCAACCGTCACCGCTATATCGGCCGTTAGCTCCGCTCTATCAGCGTTCATTTTCTGGGGCCTGACGTCGCAAGGAAGCTTCGTGCTCTTGTTGCTGTTCTCAATGACCTTTGGTTTCTTTGCTGGTGGCTATAGTGCAACTTGGGGAGGGGTAATGTATGAATTGGAACGTGAAGCTGCACAAAGAAACGAAGCTATCAACTCAGGACTGATGTACGGCCTGCTAAACGGTGCAAGAGGGATAGGATATGTAAGTGGTGGCCTTGTTGGCGTCCCACTTCTCAGGGCTGGACCCGTATCAACATGCAGCTATGGTTATGGAACATCTTATGGCGCTCTGATTATATTCACGGGTCTCTCTACCGTGTTTGGTGGCTGGGGGCTATTGTGGAAGTGGAAGACGCTCGTGAATTTCCTTCGATAAGAATAGTAAATCACGAAAAGGTCTACTTTGATGACGTTGATATGGAGAAGCTTTCGTGGGAAAGAAATGCGTTCCAAAGAGTACTTATATCGATCTCGGGAATCAAAATGGGAGTTTCTCTAGATTATGTTCCCCGAAGCCACAGAATCGACATCTCATAGCTAATACAGCAACTGTTACGTGGTACTCCCTCAGACTCAATTCGACAAATAGACAAAATGTTGCCCTACCAGCCTTTCACTGAGTATCCAGAGTTTATCTTGGTTTTCCAATCCGGTTGCATGCTTCTTCAGTTCTTCAGGATAGATGGCGCAGTTATGAAGGAAAACACCAGAGTGATCTAGAGAACAGAAATAAAAGAAATTAGTGTACTTATTTTAGAACGGGGTGGTCACTGAGACAGGAATCCTGTACATACCACGAAGACTCGGCGCTAGCGCAGCATACAGAGATGTTGAACTTCCTTCTGCCAATGACTTTGGCTCCAATATACTTGAGGCTCCTGAATAATATATTTGTCATTGTTATATATGGGAAGAAAGATTGCTTCCAGTATCCACAGAAGTTGTGGAACAATATGACTCGTGGTTATATCTTACCTGGAAATGCTTTTTCTGCAATTGTCTTCCCATCGTTGAACATCTCTGGGGAGATATGAGTTTGAAGCTTTGTTTCAAGGATAACTAGAATCCAATCATAATCATCAGCATTTCGTTTAACCAAAGCAACCGTCACATATTGCGGGTAGGTTAATGGCAACGCACATCCTGGTTCAACGGAAAATGCAAGTACACCTTTCTGTTTTAATCTTCCTGCGAGCGCTGATGCGAAGAGGATATTCGCTGTTTTTGACTGGCCATAAGCCAACCAGGGGTTGTATTCCTTTCCATTCTGCAGATTGTAGGTTAGCAGACCACATCTTCAGAAGTAAGGCGCAATGTTATACTTTGAAGTTCCAGTCATCAAAGCGAACAGAACTGAGTGTATAAGCACCACTCGCCACATTGATGATTCTTGCACCTTTTCCGCTGGCAAATATCTTGGGCATGAGTAAGTTTGTCAACAGAAAATGACCAACATAGTTAGCAGCAAACTGCATCTCAATCCCCTCTGGGGTTGTTGTATAATCTTTTATTGCCATGACTAGCTGTAGACTTAGCAGAGTCCACTAGGTACAGTTACAAGGGAAAGGAACCCTTACCACCAGCATTATTAATTAATATATCAAGTTTGTCAATCTCAGAGTTAATTACTTCGGCAGCATGCCGGACACTAGACAAAACAGCCAAATCGACCTCCACGAAACTGACTGTAACCTCTGGATGGTCATTGCTGATCTGGTCCATAACTGGTTGGATTTTCCTCTTATTACGGCCAGCAAGAATAAGTTTCCTTGGGAAACCTGCTGCTAAGAGAATGGCAGTCTGGGCACCAATTCCACCTTCGCTTGGTCCTGTTATGAGAACTATTTCCAAATGTTAGGGATTCCTGACGTTGAATCGACGTCTTATTCTTTTTTCATGTCCTCATGATCGCCCAACATTTAAACTTACCTGTTTTATCTTGTGCCTCGCTTTTAAACGTAGTAACAACTTGGTCTCCAGTAGTTCTAGCGTTGAAGCTCGCCATTTTAAATAGAAGATAATCGCTATTAGCTCGGCTAGACGGCTAACCTGTGTGAGACGAAATATTTGCATTTGCTATTGATTAGAATGGAATCAGAACTTAGCCAGTTTTATCATACTTCACACCATTATTATATAATATTATTCGCTCTCGCCTGCTTTCCCGATTTGGCATCTTCCGCAAGCTGACGGCCGTGCCGGACACGGGCTTTGATTACAAAATGACTGACCAATCAGTATTCGAAGCTATGACGGCCTCGGAACTCCACACCTTATATTTTCTCGAGATGTACGTGATTCTGGCTTTTTCCTATTTCAGCTATTACCGATGCCCACTTTGCACGAGGAGGAATACCCTTTGAGAGAGCGACAGCATCACTTCCAGTCATGTTTATCACCTTGCGAAATACCCGTGACAGCTCCCTCGTCACAGAGCGAGAAAGTAACGTCTCAACACGTGTTGCTTGTCAGACCTGTCGCGCCGGCAAAGTCTGTGTTCTCCTCACATTAGCTTTGGACTGACTACCAGCTGACTGATAGCGCTTCTATAACAGCTAAAGTGTATACGGGAAAGCAATGGTTGCCGTAGATGTCGACTGAAGAACCTTTCCTGCAAATATTCGGAACCTTCACAGTTAAAGCGTCGACGAGCAAAAGAGAATTCTTTAAAAGGAGCCGGTCGTACAAACCCTCAGAATCAAATCCGAACAGTTACGCAGAGTAACGATCATGCGGTTTCCTACCAATCTGTGTTGTCTCGGGGTGCTGGCGACGAGGATCCTCCATCAGTAGCTTCTAGCTGGGAAGCACTTTCTTCCCAGCACATTCCTGACACATTAGCCCTTGAGGAATTTTTCGATTCCAGATTGCACCGTTGGAACGATTTTCTCAATGGGAACAATTTAACGGACGGAGCCAACACCCTTCCACTGCCTCCCTTCCCCTTGAACAAAGAGCCTGTGGATGTCAGAATGGCACCGAGTACTGCCAATATCAACTGGAGTTTGACAGAGGAACTTGATGATGAAGAAATTTCCAGGAACTGTTAGTTATATGTCTTTATTCTCTTCTACAGGTACGGATCTTGATGCTAACGCTGACAGTCCTTCCTGATGCCTCCCATATATCAACTATGAGCCTTTTAATGCCCGAATCCGAGCTTCCAATAAGCTCTATACGAGGCCAGGATAGTTCTGAGACCATAAGGCCCCTTTCAAATAGTGATCGGAGAATCTCCGTACGGGACACCAATCTTCATACGGAATTATCTGAGAGAAACGGATATAGCCCAGGGTCGCCTAGACCGAGTACGTCAACAGCAATCGATCAAGGTGTATTAGCTTCCGAGCCTTGCGGCTGCCTGAGTTCATCATTGAAAAGTCTTGATGTCATCACTGCCAGCGAGGCTAGCTTTAGTCTATCCATGGTTCCCCAGATTATCTATCTGAACAAACGTGTTCTTATGCGCATTAAGCCACTCCTCAACTGCCCTCACTGTTACAGCAGGCGGACTATTGCGACGCTGCTTACGGTCTTGTGCCAGAAACTCATATCGTCCTACGAAGATGTAGTAACTCTACTTGCAAAACAATATAGAGAACTCCACCAAATACCTGATGAGGCTAATCGCGGTGTTGATTCTGAATCAACCCAGGCTGAAATAGTGCAGTTGAGAGATTATGAAGTGGAATTGAAGGAGGAACCCTGCGTATTTGTTGGTGTGATAACATTGCAGTTGGGTATTTTAAGGACATTCCTATCGAACCTTAAGGCTACTCAACAGGATAAATCAGATGCCCACATTACCCTTGTGGAGGCCATAGATTCGCGGGTTTTGAAGCTAGGACATTTCATTAATACATCTTGTCAGCTTGACTAACCGCTTCAGCATTTAAGAAATAGATATATAAGACGTTTGAAAAGCAATGGAAAGAGAATTGCAGATTCTAGCTAGAGAAAGAGCGGGCAATGCCTTTTTCGCATCGTTCGCATCGTAATCTGCACTCGACGGGTTTATAGACATCTACATGCTATTCTATTTCTATTATTGCGAGAAGTCGTACACCAATATGCCCATTTATTATCCTGAAATATCGCTTCAAAACTTCAGCATCGGGAGAGCCTGTTCATTTGGGGGTCTAAAGGTCCCGAGGAGGCATTATCCAATGACGCCGAGAGCTGATATGTACTTCCCTCAGATCTCCAACCCCCCAGAGTTCACCAGCAAACTTTTTAAGGTACTTAGGTGCAGCATCGACTCTGTGCGTGACAGATCATGGTGATCGACCCGACTGGGAAAGCTCGTGACAGAATCTAACACAAAGAAGACACTCGAACTTCCCCATTTCTATTGGAACAATGTGAAGGATAAGTGCAGAATCTATCGTGACCTTTAGCAGCAGTTTTGCTTGCAGAGTGAGCTAGATGCTTACGCTTCATTGGATTGGCGGCCGGCTGAATAAATACGCCAAAAGTCTGCGGGCGGGTCTAGGTTGGCCCTAACGAATACTGATCGCGAGCCCAGAACTTACGTGACGTTACACCGCAAAATGGGTAACCAACCTCTATGCAGATTTCGTAAGCCGGCTTTTAGCCACACTGCCTTTTGTTATCCTCAATCGGAACCCCGAAGAGAATTCTGGCAGCAGGCCTACAGCGGGGATCGACCAGTTAGATGAACGAAGCCAGACATGGATATACTGGAGCTTCTCTCCGATCCTTCTAGAGCGCCTCAGCGCGATGGTAAGGTTCGCGGTCCGGATCCCGGGCCATCGAGCTCTAACACTGCTGGAAGCACTATACTTAGGACCAGTGTAGCGACCAAGAAAGATGAAGCGAGTGAGACAGAATCAAGGAGGCAGATGCGTCAGATGCCACGCAAGGATTTGGGTCCTCCATCCCAAAGGTCGGCTGATCAAGAAGATGTGAGTGAATTGGATAAAAGCAGCTCATTGCTTGTTTTCTATCCAGACTCATCGTCAGCACCACTTGAGGTTTGTGACGATACAGGTTCTCATGCCGCCATTGCGATTGCACTTAATCTATCTGGTCTGTTCTTTGGTTCTAATGTCCGACGGAACACGAATACATCGCCTCTTGTTTGTTATCGGCGAAACATGTTCCAAGTTGAAGGAACTATATCAATGCCAAACCAGCTCTACAGAATATCATCTGGAGTTCGAAAGCAGATTGTGGCTCTCCGAGTTACTTTAGAGGGCAGAGAAAGCTGGAATGGAGAAAAAGTAAAGCTTGTTAAAATACCTGGAAAGCCCAAGAATCAAACACAGACCAGCGTTTCCCATTCAGAGTCAGCACCAGCCCCACTGGAGATTGACCTTAAAAATTCCGCCCCTCCACTCTCAGGTACTCGTATATTCAGGATATTTTGGCCAAGGCTCCAATTTCGGACGGCCACTTCCAAACATGGTCGACGCAAGGATAAAAGTCTCGATCAATATTTTAAGCTGACTGTCCACGTAGAGGCAATCTTGGAAGACGGCACAAGCATCAAGCTCTATGCATCGTCAACAGCTCCTATTATCGTGCGCGGTAGATCTCCACAAAATTTTAACAGCCCAAAACCTCCTTCTCAGACTGTCCCAGAAATTCAATACGCGGAGAATCCAAACTCAGGGGCATCACAGGACAACGTGGTGTCAATCTCAGAAGCCGAGTCATGCGATCGTGATGCAACTACATCAGGTCCTTCTAATGAAGCCTCTAATAAAAGCCCATTCCAGGATACCGTCAATGCCGAGACGTCATTTTTGGATGACCGTCAGGATTGGGACAATTTATTATCGATGCACAACTTGGATGAATACCTCGCATCAAACTTTAGCTTTGATTTCGCAAACAACACAGACTTGACAAACTACTGGCCAGAGTGGACCCAACCACTTGATTTTGACACCCCCGAATATACACATCTAATCGATCATTCTGATATCAGATCTGTTCATCTGTCATCTACTGCAGATTCGCATTTAAATCTTACTAGACCGCTAACGGCCTCCACACCTGCTCTAGAGGTTCCAACACGTGTGACAAATAAACCGAACATTAAACACTCCGGGCGGTATGAATACATACCCCTTGATTTGGAAGATCGTACTCCGCCAGTACAGGCTATCTATGTAAGCAATCTTTCTCTAAGAAAGTTCCGACTTGAAAGCTAAAGTGTAATTCTTAGCATCCTCATGGGGTTCATCATAAAATCAACCTCCCCGATAATCGCCTAGAGCGGAAACACCGCTACTTTGGAGAGCCATCACCGCTTGTTGTTGGAAAATGAGAAGATACCCTGCAGCTAGAGCCAGATACCGTGGAAAATAGAGGGAGTTAAGTTGTCGTCATTGGCTATCTGAATTGTAAAGCCTTTGTTACTCTGAGACTTGAATTATTCTAGATAGCTTCTGGGGCTGATGACCAGTGGTTGAAATGGAATATACTGGAAATGAATATCGAGTATATCTATTCTGGCCCATAGTTTAAAAGAGGGGTAGAACGTACCATAACCGCATGAGATACGAAGGGAAGCAAAAAGATTTTAACTATGCACTGCTAGATATTTTAGATCACCGGAAAATTCTATAAGGCCTTTTCCAAAACTATGCCACTATAACTATTGCCCATATCATAGTCACATCATCCAGTTTAACAAAAGACTCATCTGTGCAGCATGATCCAGGTCTAGGTCTAATGCTAATTTATTTTGCACAGATTAGCTCGTACTCTGTCGGCCTCGATGGGCTGCAGCCAGGCCTTTTGGATCTTCTAATACCTCATATTTTCCATTCAACTGTACTGCACCCTCTACCTGCTTGATCCATGGAGGTCGGCGCTCCACGTATACCTCTATTGCAGGCGGCGTATCCAGAATCGACTGGTCATCCAAGGTTCCTGCTCTGATTCCTATATTGTCTGCATTGACTGCCGCGCCGCCTGTTCGGAACAGAGCAGTCCCACAGGTCCCGCAGAAATGAGTTGTAATTTCCTGAATTTAAAACTGTTAATATGAAGCTGCTGAAGTTCGCACAAAGATAGCATACGTTGCCATGGTCACTCGTTTTCGTCCACTCCTTCGGTGTACCGTGAGTTAGATTGAAATTGGATTTGGGTACTTGAAAGACCTGGAGACCCGCCATTTTGCGGTCATCATGACAGTAACACACTGACGTGAATATTGGATTTCCAGTATAAGAGAACTTGATCTCGTTGCAGAGGCACGATCCGGTAGGCATCTCGAGCCCCCCTAGAATACAAAGCAATATTAAAGTAAGCAGAAGGCGTGGAAGGAAACAGAAACGAGATTACTTCTCATCTCGAATCATATAGCTGGTGGGTCTCTAGCAAGATCTCCTTACAGGGGCAACTTACAATTTGATAGTGCTTACACCGCCTCTTGATATTTGCATTTTCATGGCAATTTCGATACCTGCTTGCTCCTAATCATGATTTGACGCAGCAAAAACTCGTAACCAAGGGGCGAGAATGTTTCAAGAAAGCGCCAACGTCGTCCCATGAAGTGTCATTTTTTGAATAAACTTTTATTGGTATTTGAAATTCTGACGTTGCTGATGCCTGGGTAGTTAGCCTGTCCAGGAAATCTGGTATGCGGCTAGTTTTGTCGTGATGTACGTAAAATGTCAGTGACCGAATCAGCATTAATGCGGCACTGCCCGGCTGCCTTAGTCTTAGTATTATCATACAGTAATTTTCTTATTTTTCTATCCGTAGATTCCGGAGATGGGCTATATACAGTTGAAAATCAGCGACGAAATACCTCAGGAAAGCCGACCGAGCATCCGTACATTGCTCCGAGCCTCGAAATTCGTAAACAAAGTGGATAGGTGACCTCAAGAAATAAATAAAAGTCATTAACACATCTGGAGATTCCTCGGTGAGCCAATCCTCATAGCTCTGTCTCTATGGTGGGATGTGATAGGTTTAGGCAAAATACAAGTTGTCAACAGTGGTCCCTCGTGCTCTGTAAGTGTGGAAGCAACATTTAGGAGCACCAGTGGCAGATTTCCAACGGTAAACTACTACGCCTAAGGCTAATCATGCATCACGTAGGCCGACTCTGACTAAAAATTCTGCTGGTACTGGCGAGATTCTCACCAGTAATTGAAGGATAAACTAGAACACAGACCAATACTGTTGCTGTGATCCGTGAATCCAAATGCAATCCCGGTACCTGACATCGACAGCCACCCATCAGAGAGATCAGTGTTATCCACTGTATGGCCGCGCAAACGTAGGAGTCATTAGCATCGATGGAGATGGAGATGGAGGGAGAATAGCCACTACGGCACAAGGATATCCCTGAATCCCTGACATAACCGACATTATCATGTGATGTAATGATACAAGTCGCCCTGAGACTGCTGCCCAGTGCCTTCATTCACAGATTACAAAAGAGGACAGCGAAGTGTTAAGATCAATGTATATACGATCAGACTCCACTATGCAATCGTGCCTCGTTGTATGCTTACCATTTTGTGAATGCGACAGATGGATCGAATAAGTGCTATAACCCAGCTGGTCTATAACACCTCGGCGATCCAAGATTTGACGGAGTCGCATAAAACCCCAACTCTGGGAATTTTTCCCCGCTACTAACCCCGCACTTCTGTCTAAAATCCGCCTTACTCAGCATTAAATGGCCAGGCCTTAGAGACTTACCGCCCAATAAATATTTTCAGCTTGGACTGGAAGTGCGTACATCACATGTATATAAGAAGAGCATTCTTTAAACTGGGAGAATTGGAAAGTTCGGAAGTACCACACAGACCGTTCCCTGAACCCGAACCTTGCATTCACCACTATGGAGTACTTCAAAAGTCAGAGGACGGTAGATATCCCTACAAGAGATCTTCTATCGTGGGTTTTCGATGATCAAAAGTACGATCCAGACCTTCCTGTAAGCGCCCTTCCATGCATAACCTTTGGATTGAACGACGACCGGTATTTTAACTCTCCTGCTCAGATATGGCATGATGCTGCCAATCCCAACCGAAGTATTTCGTCGCGGCAAGCTCGAAGAATGATCCGGCAATTGATTAGTGGCCTTCAATCAGTTGGATTGAAGCCTGGGGATTGTGTTTGCATTCACTCCTTCAATGATGTATGGCCTAGTTCTACCCATCTCCGGCGGCAAGGCCTGAATCAACCACTGCACAGCTGACACCAGAATAGATCTATTATTCGATCGTCTTTCTTGCCATCATCGGAGCGGGAGGCATCTTCACAGGTACAAATCCTGGCTACACACCATACGAACTCAGTCACCACCTAAAAGCAGCCGAGGTAAAGTTCATCATCTCGGAACCGGAGATCCTGGACAATATGCTGAAAGCTGCCGACACCTGTAATATTCCGGAGAAGAATATTTTTATTTTCGATGTGCTTGGCCAGCAAATCCCGTCAGGCTTTAAGTCCTGGGAATATCTCCTCCAGCACGGCGAGCGCGACTGGGTTAGATTTGATGATAAAGAGATATCACAAACTACTACCGCTGCGCGAATGTTCAGCAGCGGGACTACGGGGCTGCCCAAAGCTGCAATAATCTCTCACTATAATTTTGTCGCAGAGCATACATTAGCAATAGAGATACATGAGCCAAAACCATTCATTGTAAGAGACAAATTGCTCATTTCGGCCGTCACTAACGAATACGTGCAGATCCGCAGACTCCATACGCTCCCGGAATTCCACATGGCGGCCGTCCCTGCCATCCATATTGCGCCCCTCCGCGGATGCCACGTTTCCTATGTTATGCGCCGATTTGAGCTCGAGCCATATTTATCGTACCTAGAGAAATACGAGATAACTGAGATTGTGCTTGTCCCACCTTTGATTCTCGCAATTCTTTTGTCTCCACTCTCAAAGAAGTATAGCCTTAAGTCTATCAGACAAACTACTGTGGGAGCAGCTCCATTGGATAAGTCAACCCAGGCTGCTTTTAGAGCATTGCTAGCCCCAGAGGCTAAGGTTACCCAGGTCTGGGGAATGACTGAATCGACATGTGTAATTACCATGTTCACTCCAGATGAAGATGACAACACGGCAAGTATCGGTAGATTTGTGCCGAATATGGAAGCTATGTAAGTAACCCCGTTGATAAGAAAATTGTCTACTTTTTAAGGTGCTAAATTATCGCAGGTTGATAGATGATAATGGAAACAACATCACCGCATATGACGTCCAAGGTGAGGTTTGCATTCGCGGACCCCTCGTCATCCCTGGCTATTTCAAAAACCCCGAGGCCAATGCCTCGTCTTTCTTGCCTGGAGGTTGGTTTAAGACCGGTGATGTCGTATATTGCGATGGCAAGACCAAGAAATGGTACATTATTGATCGAAAGAAGCAACTACTTAAAGTTCGGGGATTCCAGGTAGCTCCGCTCGAAATCGAAGGAATTTTGATAACCCATCCTGGAATCGCAGAGGTAGCGGTAATTGGCGTCCGACTCTCCAATATTGAAAGTGACAGTGAGCTACCGAGGGCATACGTTGTTCGGAGACCAGGATTGGGAGATAACTTGACAGAGGCCGAAGTCAAGGAACGTGTGGCATCGAAGTTAGCCAAATACAAGCACTTAGATGGCGGAGTTCGTTTCGTGGATGCTATCCCTAAGAATGCAACGGGCAAGCAGATGAAGCAGGTATTGAAGAAGGAAGCAGAGGCTGAAATAGCTGCAGGCCGTTCTAAATTGTAACTGGAATTGACTGTATAAAGAGGGGTGTCGAATAATTGCAGATCTAGGAATGGACTCTTGTGATTTTGTTATATTAGAAATATACACTTTATTTCTACTTCAAGACAGAATCCGCTAAAGTCTGGTTGCTGGCCGCTGGTAATACTAGTTGATTGCTTATTATGAGTCACGAGAAACTTTTACACTACTGTTCGGCTTTCTACTAATAGTACCTTCAAATACCTCTAACATACTTTTAACAAATCCACGGTATTGCCCAACACGACTCCATCAAAATACCACATTGAAGGGATTGTTTTGTGAACAAGATCTGTGCTGTTGCCTTACCAAGTGCGCGCGATATGCATCTTCTATACTCGAAACAAACACACCCCTTTCAGATCTCAAAATCGCTATTTCGTTATTGAAGAAGACGTCGTATAAATGTGCATTGAAAATATCGAGCTAATTTTACTTCTTAAATCCGAATAAGCCCTCAGTTTAGAACTCCAGAAAGCGTTCTCATTATTGAGCAGTCTTCTTGATCTAAGCAATAGGCAGAAATAAATTCATAATCGGATGACTGACTCAAGGGATCTTATTTTCGATACCAAAATACTTCTTCCCAATAACCCGTGATATAAGATTAAGGTCATAAGGTGCACAGTTACTATTACCTGGACCAAAGCATCATTAGTTAATCTCGTTGTCTTTATGTTGCTCCGGATGTGTAAAGACTTTGTGACCAAACTTCCACACTTCAGATATGCTGAGTCTCGTATATCCAACCCCGTTTGAGTCTTCCAGAATCACCAAATCAGCATCTGCCCCAGTAGATAATGTTCCCTTAATCCCTTGTAAATTAAGCGCTCTAGCTGGATTTTCAGTCACTGTTTGAATCGCCTGAGGGATGGATGCGCCGGTCCAGCGTAAAAGGTTATTTATGCAGGTCAAGATATTGACAACACTGAGATGCAATTTAAATTAGCGAATGGAGTCGATCTAGAATGAAGTTAATATACCTGCCAGCTAGTATTTCAGTATCTTCTAACTTCAAAACCGACCCTTTCTTCACCGTTCGTTGACCATTTGTCCAATCATATGCACCATCATCGCACCCCATGAGCATGGTGGAATTGGTTACGAGGATAAGCCCTGTAGGGTGGGTATTGTACGCCAGTCTCACACTGGACGGATGTAGATGTATGCCATCTGCGATAATTCCAAAATAAGGCCTCCCATCATCTGCAAGATCTTTTCGGTTATTGATGGTTCTCTCCTTGGAGCAGGCGATTAGCCCAAAAATACCTGGCTCGCGGTGGTGAAGGTGGTTCATTGCATTGAAAAGATGTGTGATCACTCGAGCTCCTGCCTTGACTCCTAATACCGCTTCTTCATATCCTGCTGAAGTGTGTCCAATACTTGCTACCACATTAATATTTGCCAACATTTGTATTGTTTCAAGAGCTCCCTCACGCTCAGGGGCAAGGGTGACAAGCTTTACGTTCGAGGGGGCATCATGGTCACCAGAAAACAGGTTCTCTTCGCCATAAACGGAGGTAACTAACTCGGGGTCACTGGTATTACCAAGCAATAGAATGGCTTCAGGACTATGGCAACCCTTCTGTGTGTGCGCGAAAAAGGGGCCTTCACAGTGCGCTCCTAGAGACTCAGCTCCATCTTCGGGCCTTCTATTTGCTCCTGAGGGTCCCAAAGAAGGAAGAATCTGTAGTAATTTTTAACAGTATAATCAAGTAATTATGGAGATTGCCAGCTTACTTTATGGTATGTTGGAGCAAATTGACTTGTCAAAGTTGGACAATAGCTTGTAGTCCCAGTCTGAACCAGGAGCTTGTTGGTCATTCGAAGACCGTCCTCAAAATCCTTGATCGTTGCATTTGGATTTAATCCAGAGAAATCAAATCCAAAAGCTCCAGTTATCTGTATGTCGATAAACCCTGGTGCAATAATCCTGCCTCGCAGATCTATTATATCCACATTGCTAGCAGTCGCATCAACTCCCGGTTCCGAAATGATTCTCCCACATTCCCTATCTATCCATAGATCCATCCGTAGGAGCTTTGTACCATTAGTAATGCGGGCATTGATAAATTTGACAAATTGTGAAGCGGCCATGGAAAATGTAAAATTGATATCTTCCCCGGTCCTTCATCCTAGATTGGGTGTGCTCCTTGCAGATGAAATGCAAGGGTGGGATCTTCTGATAAACCAGTGTATTGGTCAGATATACAATATTTCAATTGTGACGTTACAATTGCCATAGTTTGTTTTGGTTCTTTAAGGCTCCAAAAGTCCCACTATCTGTGACAGCAAATTCAGGTTACATGGGAATGTAACTGTTCGAATCCGGCTAGCGCTTTACTAGTGGGAAAACCGACAACTTCGATATGAAAGGTCGAACTGGAGCTTACTTTTCAGGATGCGACATGATCAGCTTGTAGGCAATTACCATATGCAAGTCATAATTTGCTAAACTAATTCCTGGGTATCTTTACGTTGCAATAGCATGGTGATTATAGGGCGGTTTGGCCATGGTACGACCCAGTTCTCAGAATAATGGACAATGATCAGTTAAAACGGTAACCTACCACCTTGGATCATATTAAAACTCGCATTTACAAATGGGCACAGATGTATCGGAAAATTGTTTCTCATGGGTTTTGAAGGTACATCTCTGGGAGACGACGTACGAGCGCTCATAGAGGATTATCACGTTGGGGCTTTCCTACTGACATCCAGAAATGTTACATGTAATGACTACACTACCGCCCTCTCGGAAACTTTGCTAACAATCCTTTCAAGCTGTTGAACAAGTCGCCCAGGTATGTGAAGCTCGGCAGTATCATGCCTGATAGCTGACACTGAGCAGCTAACTCGAGATCTCCAATTATGCGCATATGCTGCAGGACATGAACAACCTCTTCTAATCGCAATCGACCAAGAGAATGGTGGGATCAATACTATATACGATAAGTTAATATCACAATTCCCATCTGCTATGGGAATTGCAGCTTGTGATTCCCCTAAGCTCATGAGAGATATCGCCACGGCGTCTGCGAGAGAGTTACGATTTCTTGGCATCAATTGGCTTTTCGGTCCCACTCTAGATATTCTGTCTAGCGCTCGTTCTCAGCCTCTCGGTGTAAGATCATTCGGAGATGATCCAATTACAGTGTCTGCCTATGGAATAGAAGCAATCAAAGGATATAAAGATGGGGGGATTGCTATCTGTGGGAAACATTTTCCATCGTTTGGAGATATTCATTTCACAGACGGGTCGCCATCTAGCGTACCATCAGTTTCAAGCACCATAGTACAGCTACAACACGAAGCTTTTGGATCCTTTTGTTCTGCTATACAGAATGGACTCGAGGCAATGCTCGTTGGAGGATGTGCAATGACCGGCCTTGATCGTGACATTCCCCATGCTTGCTTATCAGAATCCATTGTCACCGGTGTATTACGACAAAGCCTAAAGTTTGATGGTGTTGTTGTGTCTGAATGTCTTAGTATGGAGGCCTTGTATGAAAACATCGGCGTTTCACAGGGAACCGTATCGACAATCTTAGCGGGTTGTGATATGGTTATGGTATGTCAAACTGTTCGGTTACAGTTAGAAGCCCTTTGTGGGCTCAAAACTGGAATCAAGAACAACATCGTTCCAATGGAAATAGTTCATGCTGCTGGCTCTCGTGTTGATCAGTTCAAAGCCAAGCATATAACTTGGGATCAAGTGACCAACATTCAGTCAATCAGTATGCTACGAGAATTTTCCCGGGCACATCGAGAGTTATCTACAGAAGCTTATAGGAGGTCAATAACCGTTGTCCGCGATTACCCTCATGCGCTTGATCATGTTCGGGCACTTTCAGAAGCAAATGAATTGCTACTTCTAACTCCTCTTGTTGAACTTTACCCATCCACAGTTACTAGGGAATGGGCCGCATCTTCACACGTACACTCAGATGATCAAGAATTATCAAATCTAGCACCAGGGGAAGTAATATTCCAAAAATTCGGACGAACATTAGCCGAGAGATTCCCACCCAAAGTTACGCACATGTCATATTCCAGTAATGGACTACGCCCGATACATGAGCAGTACATAGCACGAGCAGACGTTATAATAGTCATCACGGCCGATGCAGTTTTGAACGCTTATCAGTATGGGGTAACCAAATATGTCAGCATGCTTTCAAGATATCAGGAGCAAAAAGAAGGCATCCAGAAGCCGGTGATTGTAGTTGCAGTTAGCTCGCCGTATGACTTCTTGCACGATCCTGATATCGGTACCTACATTTGCACGTTCGACTTCACAGTCCCAGCGTTGGATACACTCGTTGGAGTTCTAGCCGCTGACTTCAGGCCCACAGGAACGGTACCGCTGAAGGCTGTACGTCGAAATAAGAGACAATTGGACCATGCCAGCTCAAGCGATAAGCCTCGGAATTGGCTGGTAGAGGAGTATGACACCAACGCCGATAACTCTAGCCTAGACGCATTCCTCGAGAGCATTCCCGAATTGCATAATATCAACAGGTGGACCAGGAAGAGCTTCTATTTAAAGAGCAAGCTGGTCCAGGAAAAATACTTTGTTGTCAGGAACAGTAGTACTAGAGTCGTCTATGGCTTGTGTGCAACTTACATTGTCAAGGCAATATCCAGAGCTACTATTGCAATGCTGTTGGTAAAACCGGAATATAGAAAGAAAGGGATAGGCAATTCATTGTTCGCTCACGCGCTGAAATATCTTCTCAATGTCGAGAAAGGAGCCCGAATTCACATTGGCTCTCTCTTACCTTCTCCCATTGAAGGGTATGCTATTGTAAAGGGTCCTAGAGAACGTCGAACAATAGAAGAGTTTGCCGTTGCCAAGTAGGTGTTTGCCGTCCTTCAAACTCGTTATGCATTAGCTAATACCGCGAGAACAAGCGGCCACACATTGAAGGATAGACTACACACATATACAATGATAATCCGGTCCTTATTATCTTGGAGCATACCTGAGCATATCAATTCCCGGGTAATGTCAAGCCAATTAATGTTCGAAATCGTACCCAAGAACTCCTCCGACATGGCCGCTAAATTAAAAGGATTCTTGGCTTCCACGTCTAATCCCCCAGACGCCCTTGATATTCAAGGAATTCAATACATGTATGAGCTAGCTCTGGGTGATGGAGATGGTTCTAAAATTCTTTGCGCAAAGGGTAACGATGGAAGTATTCTTGCAAGCATGATTATTCGTTGCGGGCGCTCAAATCTTGACGACTTATTCCCGATTTTCGAAGAGCATCAGAATATTTGGGTTGGAGGCTTGAGTATCAACGGGACTCGGATTCACAATCGTGTACTTGTGGTGCAGGCTATCTGTACTATCGCTGTGGCCTACCTAAAATCTCAAAAGAACGAGTCCGTAATGGTCAAAGGATTGAGCCACACTGACGTTGCGACTATGACTAATATAGGCTTTGAGTCCTTAAGTGAGGAAGTCGACATTATCTGTACCAGGCAATGATCAACCATGTCATTTATATTTCTTTTGATGATTTATATGTATCGAAACAGAGAATCCTATCTTCAAAATATTTTTTCCGGCCATATCTTCCCTCTCACATCTATATCTCGAACCTAAGACCGCCATTCTACTAGCTTACGTTGTACTCACACATCTGTAGCATCTACATGATATGCATGCATTAATATTCTTTATCTTCAGGACCCCTGACATCATGCCTTGACCTTGAGCCTAACACCTGTTTCCACAATCCTGCAAGCCAGCAAGATGCAAGCCATACATACAATTGTAACACCGGAGAATAGCTGCAAGCCTAGGTAACCGCTGGTTCTGCTCAGGATTGCGCCTGAGATTGGAGTGCCCACCAGCTCACCCACGGCCGCAAAGTTAAAGGCCATTGACATCCTAGTGCCCAAATCTCTGATATCCGGTGTCAGACTGGTTAAAGCGACAGGCGGCAGAGAAACGAAGCCACCTGCGAAAAAACCGTATAGAATAGCAAATATGATCAGTCCAGGAGCAGTACTGACCCCGATCCAAGAAAATGCAAGAATCGCTGTAGCAAATATCTCAGGAATCAACGTGTTCAGCGGACCGGTTGTGTCAGCGACATAATTCGGCACTACTCGACCAAAGATAGAAGCAGCATTAAGCATAGGCAGGAGATAAAAAGCCAAATTCGCAGACATGATGTTCTCTTGGATAGCATAGACCTGGAGGTAGAACACTGGACCGTAGAAACCAACAAAGCCGAGGAACAGTGCGAGACAGAAGAGGACAAAAGGCATCTCTTTAAATGCGGAGAGTTGAAGTAATTTTCGTCTCTGCTTAGGTACAATCCGAACTCTCATAACGGATACAGGAACCATAAGCGTGCAGAAGCAAATAAAGCCCATCACCCGAACAGTCCAGGGGAAGCCGATACGAGGTTGTAGCCTGTGGAATATGATGGGCAGGATAACCCCAGCAAGGGAGCTACCTGTCGCAGCGATGCCGTTGGCAAGGGCTTTGCGTGTGGAGAAGTATTGCGGGAGAATCGCCACAGAAGGAATGTAGATACAACCAGCTCCCAGCCCCTGACAGACGGCTTGTGCCAAAATAACCTGATAGTAGGAAGTGCACAAGCTGGTCATCATGAAGCCAAATGGGACAAAGAAGGTTCCGAGAAAGAGAAGAAATCGAAAATACCCTGCATCATAAGCGGGTCCCGTTATTGTGCCAATGAAAAGCGAAAGGAAAGCTTGGATTGAACCGATCCATGATATATTGGAAGGAGACTCATATTGGAGTAGACCTGGTGAGTACGTGGTATTAGCATGCTATATCCGCAGTTTCATGTTTAATATGATTGAACGTACTGGTCTCATAATATGTCTGGAAGACGCCGAATGTGTTAATGATTCCCCTGTGAAGAAGCAATAACGTGCATTAGTAGACGGACTCCAACAAGTCACGGCAACAGTGTAAGAATAATGTGAGAACGCATGCTGTTTTCCCGCAAAGAAATAATGGAGGTCTAACCAAGAATTCCAGAACAGGAAAAAGGATCCCAGCACCTGTAACCACGCTACAGTACCTCCGTTTGGCGGAGGGTCAATGTCTGAAGGCTGAGCGACCGTAGTTTGAGGTTTGGCGTCGAAGGTGACCTCGGCAGCTGATGGAACGCCAAGCGCTGCGGTGCTGCTGCCACGGAGGTCTTCATTACCAAGCATTCCATCTGCGGACATCATCACAGATGAGGGACTTGCATTCCCTATATACACTGGCAATCAATGTGAAGCGCTCTCTGGTCTTTTAAAACCAGAGCTCGAAGGCTCGCCGGTTGAGTCATAGCCGAGTCTTCTGGACCCGCGGGTGATTGTCGTATCCGAATTTTCGTTAACTGCAGTATTTCCCTGGGGTTTTTGCCGCATATTCGGATCTATTCAGCCTTCCCTGTCTAGTGCACCATTGAAAAAAGCTTAGCAGAATGTCGCGGTGAGCTCACGCCTACTGCTTTGGTCCCTCATTATTAGGTGACATCCAGTTGTAACCTTAAACCAACACTGATTCCAGATTTCTAGATACTCGTGATCACTAATCCCGCAGTATTTTACCCTCGCGTGGTACAGATCACTTGTCGCTCTATTGCATGTTATTGACGGATAGTAATAACTCGATCCAATCAAAGTTACTGCGGTTAGATTATCCTGATACAGTCATTTGCGCTTTTTGACGTCCATTGTAGTTCGCCCCCATAGTACAGTACTTAATGCAGTAGGACTCGGCTGTTCAACAAACATATACCGCCATTTGCCCTACGTCCTTTAAAATGATCGCGTATTTGTAAAACCCGCAACCATCTTGAGAGCCCATAAGCTATCTCCAATAATGGCTGATTCAAACACCAAATTTAACTGCAAGGTGTGCAGTTTTGAACTGACCGAATCAAGATGGTGGAGGCATACGAGCGATGAGGTCAACGAAGCTGCAGAAAACGGCTGCCCCACTTGCTTCATGATTTCGGAAGGGATCAATCGAGTAGTAGCCAATATTGATACCGGACTAAAGCCCTTAATACTCAAGGCCGAGAAAAGCCCTCAAGGAAGCCGGCAAGTTTGGAGAGTTACTGCTGTTTTTGACTTTCCTGATGAAGATATTGATATAGACTTCTACACTATAGCTGGTACGACGAGGAAATAATACGCTACTTCTATTTGCTAAGAATGTACTAGACTCACCAGCACCTGAACCTTGGGATAAATTACAGGCTACGACCCACGTGGAAATACCACCTTCCCAATCTCTGCAATCAAAGTGGGAGCGAACGCTGCGGTGGCTTAAGCAACAGGTAGAAGACTGTAGAAGAGACCATCCGATATGTGTGCAGAAGCTTAACGAACGGAAAGCCTTACCAAAACGCCTTCTGGATCTAGGACCGGGGCTGAGCAACTTTAGCATCCGATTGTTTGAACCGGATGCTGATTTCATCGAGCCGTATATGACATTGAGTCATAGATGGGGGCGTGTGCAATTGACAAGCACAACAAAATCAAATAAAATGGAAAGATACGAAGAGATTAAATTGGAAGAGCTCCCAAAGACATTTCTGGACGCAGTAAAAATTACTCGATGTCTTGGAGTTAGGTTCCTTTGGATAGATTCATTGTGCATCGTGCAAGATGACCCTGAGGATTGGGAAGTTGAAGCGAGCCAAATGGCATCCATATATGAAGGCTCTTATTTAACTATTGCAGCCACAAGTTCGAGAGATAGTCGCGGAGGCTGCATTATAGAAGCTCCTGGGTTCTCTAGAGTTGATACAAGAGCTGAGAAAGGAAAGAGTATTTATGTTCGCCAAACGCCCCTGGAAGTGGATCTTAATCGTGCACACTTGGAAATAAAGGGAGACTGGAATCAACTCCAAAATCCATTGGTCAGTTGGTCCTCTTAATGCGTCATTTAGTATACGAACGCTTGTTAATTTACAAGAACAGTTATCACGAGCGTGGGTTTATCAAGAGCGTATTCTATCACCGAGAGTCGTTCATTTTCACAAAGCCGAATTATTTTGGGAATGTAAATCATGCTTGAAGTGTGAATGTGGAAAGTGCAGCTCTCAGTTGTCCACCGAAGAAAATACTGAGCTTGCCCGCGCTGATATTGACAAAGTCGAGCCCGGCAGCCTTCGAGATGCCTGGAGGGAAGTTATATCAACCTACTCTTTCCTCTTGTTAACGAATCATTTGGATAAGCTACCAGCTCTTTCAGGAATTGCCACTTTGTTCTCCACTAAACTTGGGAATTCGGAGTATCTTGCTGGTACGTGGAGAGCTTTGCTACCGGAGGGACTCTGCTGGCATGTGGACGCAAATTCGAGTTACATCGAAAACTCAATGGCAGTCTACCAAGCCCCAACCTGGTCGTGGGCTTCAATTAACTACCCAGTTGTCCAGACACACGCTGTTCGCCATAAATGCTTCGAGGTACTGGACGTATGGTGCCGTGTGCTTGGACAAAATCCATACGGTCGAGTTGTCGATGGGTGTTTGAAAATCAAAGCATGGTATATGAGAGGCCCCACTATGCGTAACATCCCTCGACAAAACGATGCTCTAGCCCTTAGATTCTATGATCTTGATTTGTACTTTCGATATTATCCAGATAACATAGCAGCTTGTAAAGCTTTAAAAGATTGGCAGGTTCAGCCTTGGATTCTTATATATATTGCTTATGACCAAAATTGGGGTATCAATGTCATGGTTCTAAAAGAGTCTGAGAAACGGGAGAACTGTTATGAAAGAATCAGATTTGCAATTGGAAGCGTTCCAGATGAAGTATGGATTAAGGATAGTCCCATGAAGACTTTCAGCATTATTTGAAACCTCATCTCTACGTCTTATTGGGTATATCAAGATTTTCTATAGTGGCTGCATATTATCATAGCCCTAGAGAACTCTTCGTGTCTCAGAATCCAGATTTAAATTCCTATTTATAATATGTGGCTAGGTCCATAAATGCACGTCATGAAAATCCATTAATGACAAATCTCAAAGGAGTATGCTCTGGGGGTTTCGCAGTCCCTTTCTCTAACCATTTTATTCGACTCCCCAATTCACCACCTAATGACTCTCTCAGGGAAGAACTCATCAATGAGCTCTAGGTAGTATGGCTACATAAAAAGTGAGTAACGGTCTCCTTTATAAGTCTACATGGTTAACTCACCTTCAGTTCCTCAACACTTGGGACATCATCGCTCTTGCTGTATAGGTCATATGGATTGAATGCTCTTACAGCTGCAAGCATATCATAATCATGCTCATCCATGAGCTCAGTGTAAGCACCTCCTGTATGCCATGGATAGAATGAATGATATCTGATGATGGCAAGAGCTTCAGGGGGTAAAGTGGATTGCTCTTTGACGATATGGTATAGATATTCATCATGACCCCATGAGAGCATGATGTTATCCATCCCGCATCCCGGACTGTAGATTCCGTATTTTGTACCATATACTTCGTGGCCATAGTCAGGATTATTCTTGAACGTATCGGGGTATATGATCTTGTCGCTATAAGCACACCCAACTGGAAATGTATCGCCAACTACATCCCACTGCCCTTGAGCACCGTAAAAGTAGAGGAGCTTCCCAAGATCATGAATCAACCCGGTCAGCTGCATCCACCGAGGCTTTCCATCACGACGGAGAGCCTCGGCGGATTGCAAAAGATGCATGATCTGCGAGAGGGAAGTGTCAGGGTCGGACTCGTCAATCAAGGTGTTCAGTTTCTCCATTGCCTCCCAGATAGACATCCGATCTCGAACTTTGCTTTTAAACTCATTGCGAGCCTTGAGATTGTATGCCACAGTTTGCTTCTCATGTTGCTCTCTATAGAAGTTCTTGACACGATCGCAAGCTTGTTCATACTGTCGGAATTGAGTTTTATCTTTCTCAGAATCGAATTCAGAAGTTTCGAGCATTCCTTTCTCTTTAATTTGCGCCTTGAGAGCATTGACCTTATCGATGTTATCTGAAGTGCTCTCTAGGGCTAACCCATCCTGATTAGTGTTGAAGATATTCTCCACAGCGGTAGGAGCCATGATCAGCCGTAGTAAATATTAGACTTGAGTCAGAAGTTAACTTCTACAGATGATATGAAGTTTTCAAGATGTAAATCAAAATATTAAGACGATGTGGTAATGGAGGCCAGCCTGAGACTTAGCAGAGAGCACAAATATATATATATATTGGGCTCTTCATTGGGATCTGAGCTATGGGCAAAGGGTCCGATGGCGAGTAGGTGATGATCTCGCTATAAAACACTCAAAATGTATATTGGTAATCGGATGATGGCGTTAGCAGGAGAGCACTTACGCATTGGGCAAAACTCAGCGAACGCGCTGCAGCAAGATTCCAGCCAAGAAAAGTAAGTCCGTATGAATTGGCAAGCAGATATGCGCAAGGATCGTGGATAGTACTGGGTACACAGAATACTGGTGTATGCTAACCAGGAGAGCTACTGCATCTAGATATTTGGAGGAAAGCGTCAAAATCTTTCTGGAACGTCTTTTTCTCTGACGATAGAGACCCGATTAGGAATAAACTGTTTCGGAGACTTTTTCCTTTCGGAGTACGTGCCCAAATTTATGGGGAAATAACGCATGCAGGCACATTTTACTTAGCAGATCTGCTAATCAATGAAGGAGACCTATTGGTTCAAGCTGGAAGTTTCTTTGATACTCTAACTTGGAGGAATACATACAATTGTTATTGAGTGTTCTTTTCCATATAATATTCTAGAAAATTGAAAAAATAATTCAAAATTATGCTGCTGGGGACAGCCGTTTTCGGTATGCTTTACACAGACTCGAGAAAACTGAGAGCTGAATGTATAGATACAATGACAATGCTATTTCCACTCAGACTCTATCTCCCATGCTACTGGCCATCGAACTCTCGTAAGTCTGGTCTATACATAGAATAGCCTCGGATGATATATCTTGTCCTCAGGCATGAATGCTGGCGATGAAGCCCTGGAGAACAGGCAAAATGCACGGACCTTTCTTAGACAATTGGGAAATTGCCGTACAGAGAAGAGCGCCGAAAAGGGAAATTTCAAAATTGCCGTTCCGGTCTAAGCGAGCTCTGTTACCTTCCTCTAGGCACATCCCTGTCTCAGAAGATGCTTGGACGGAGCTCGCAGTTAAGACACCGCGATTTTCGGAGTTGTCAAAGAATGAAAAAGTCAAAGTATTTGGGTATGTCGTGGATCCCGATGGTCCTTGCAGATACCTTCTGGGGAAGCTAATAACTTGCGGTGGCGGGGCAAGCAGCTGTCCCTAGCTCCATAGCTCTTCGAGCTCTTGCTCTTAAGCTTTGCTGACGCCCTTTGTTGAGCTTGAAATTTTCATGCGAAGATAGTCTACTTGTATTTCTTCCCGTATACCTCGTGTCATACTCTACAATTTTAGAAAACGTGTCAGGGGATTTATCTGCAGCTTGAAATTGAGAGAAGCATTTGGTTCAGAGCTTCTGGAACGCAATAACACACTTCTTCAATAGTATTATAAATATGGCCCCTCAGAGACTTAAGATTGCATGTGCAGGTCTTGGTCGCATGGGCAAGCGCCATGCTTTACACTTGCTCAATCGTACTCCTCGAGCCGAGCTGGTGGCAGCCAGTACCCCAGATGACACCGAGATCACTTGGGCAAAAGAACACCTGGAACCCTATGGAGTACGGATATACAAAGATTACGACGAAATGTTGAAGCATGAAGGATTAGAAGCGATGCTTATTGCATCAGTGACCACTGTGCACGCGGAGCAAGCGATAAAAGCTATCAATGCCGACCTACATGTTCTTTGCGAGAAGCCATTGTCCACAAATGTGGAGATAGTAAGGACCTTCAAAAAACCCCCCTGCTACATTTTAAGATAACTTACTCTTGTGGTATTGCAGTCTCAATCTGTTGTTGACGCTGCAAAGAAAAAGCCTCATCTCAAGGTCATGTGTGGCTTCTCACGTCGCTTCGATGAATCCTACCGTGACGCCTGGAACAAGATGAACTCTGGACTCATTGGTGAGCCATCCATCTTCCGCAGCCAAACCTGCGATAAACTAGACCCTAGTGGTTTCTTCGTTGCCTATGCGGAGTTCTCGGGAGGCATCTTTGTAGATTGCTCCATTCACGATATCGATCTAGCCTTGTGGTTCTTTGGCCAAGATTCCAAAGTGAAATCAGTTGTGGCAAGTGGAATTACTGCCGTTCAACCTGAACTGAGAAAGCACAAGGACAGAGATAACGCTGTTGGCATTGTGGAATTCTATGGAGGTAAGATCGCATATCTTTTCTGCAGCAGGATGATGGCTGCTGGCCAGGATGATGCCAGTGAGATCATTGGAACAGCGGGAAAACTGAGTATCAACGCTCAGCCACAAGCGAACCTTGTCAACATATACGAGCCTACCGGCATCCGGAAGGAGATTCCGGCCCATTACTATGGCCGGTTCGAGCATGCATTTGTGACTGAAGCGAACGAGTTCACTGCTTGTTGCTTGGACGATAAACCACTGCCAATGAAGTTAGAAGGTGCGGTGCAAGCAGTTAGGATTGGATGCGCATTACAAGAGTCTTTAAATTCAGGGCATAAGATCTGGTTTGATGAAAATGGAGATAGAGTAGAGAGGGCGATCCTGTAGTGTTGCTTTTGCTGCTTCAACATTAGACGAGTCTGATTACAGGTTGAATTTAGAGGATTATCTCGGATCTAGAAAAACTTATTTTCGTATGTTTAAACAAACAATTTGAAGTATACTGACCCAGAAGTTGCCTTTGAAATTGGAAATAACAAATTCAGACTTCCCAAATCCTGAAGTAAAATGAACTACGGAGGTTCTGTTCTTCAAGTCGCTTGCCACATTTCCAACTCCACTATTTTGTCCAGGAAGGCCTTTTAGAAATATTACTAACATCTTAATTTTTTGTATCAGGTCACGAAGAGTAGCATAATATGATTATCCAGGCAGCTAGTGATCGCATGCCACACATTTCAGGTGTTCGCCTTACTACAAATCCTTTAGCGGCTTTCAATCAATGACCACATGATAATCAGCTGATTTTGTCAGCCTTCTATCTGGCTTCATAATACTGTTTCCCATAAGCAGTTATCTATATCAACTGCTTAGAAGCCCTGTTGTGTGCGAAGAGCCCCGCTATATACTTATTCTTTGCAGGTATGGGCCAGGCTGTTGGTCTGAAAGTTTTGTTGTTTATCGCTTCTGCTTTTATTGTTGATGGTCCACATCGGCTGACCACGTGTGGGTCCTCATATCATCCTCAATATAATTCGTATGATGTGTGGTCTATCCAATCACATGTTGGTCACATGTTGTAGTGTGGCTATCATATTCTTTACCACATGTGACAAACCAAGCCGGGAGATTTGCGTTGAGGCCATGACAAGAAGTACCGGGAATTTTGTGGCACTGCCACTTGGAGGCGTTGGCATCCCAGGGTTGTATCTACTATAGCAGGGATAAACTTGACTGCACATACCGTATAAATTCGTTGATAACAGGATCCAGCTTGCATCGCCATCTATGAACATTAGATAGTGCGACACACTCCAGATCTATCATCCTTAGCTATATCCATGCTAAGGCCGACACAGGTGAAGAAAGCAACAAGTTTGCACGTATAGCATTTAATGATTCTAGAACCACAATTCAGAGCACCGGCGCTCTGAATCTGAATACTGCAGAAGAGAGGCATGCCCGCGGTGGAAGCAAGGAGACAAGTGATAATCCACGGTTGTTAACGAAGGGCTAGCACGCTAATTGCCGATAGGTTGACCAACTGCAACAAAGGATGGTCCCAGTCTCCCTTCGAAGTTATGATTTCCCGCCGCCTTGGAAGGCAAGGCCTTCCGTGTGGTAATGCAATATCTCGGATGGTTGGCATTCTTAGTGAATACCGACGTTACGGATATTCACCCCAGAAAACGTCAAGTCATAAATTTCGCATTGAACTTCAAAAAGGTAATGCTCATTATAGAATCTTGCTCAGTCAGACGCGGCAGAGGTTATCTACAAGGAAATTCTCACGGAAAAGAAAAGAAATTCTCAGAGCAGTTATCGAACCTCTTCAAGCTCCGGATGCTCCCGCTAGCGAGACATTACGAAATCAAATATCTATTCACAAATTCCAGAGACCTCAGCTTCACGCTTTCGAGGAAGTTACGTTGAAAACCAGTTCTGGTAGAGTGGAAAGCCGTGATTGTCGTTCACTGTTAGGGCAGAGCTTTTCTAGTTCTGGAGGTCCAATAACTTCGGAACAAACCAAGAGCTCGATTCCACAAATTTCCCAAGAGCTCTGGGATATGATAGTGGACCACCTACCATCACTCCACGGACGTCACGCAGCCCAAGCGCTTCAATTCAAGCTTACAGAACGCCATCAGAGCCATAGTGAGATATGGAGCAAAATATTCAAAGATCATATCTGGACTTCCATTGCTACGAGACAAGGCCTCAACCCAGTTTTGCTGGGGGATGACCTCCACAGTCTCTATCGTGACCCGATGCTCCCGGCATATTTAGTCCTCCTGACGGCGGACAGAACCGGTAACATTCAGCATGATAAGGTCAAACTACTTGCATCCTTGCGACCCCATCATTGGAACGAGAATAGCGATATCGTATTTGAGGAATCCAGTATTATTTTGAATATCTCTGGAGCTCTTCACAATTCGTTCATAATTAATTTATATCCGCGCAAGCTTTTTTCCTATCAGCACGGTCAGTTACGCGCCGCATCTCTTTATTGGCAGGATAGCCGGTACGAACTGCGAACTATAGGATCGGATGATGTGGTCGGTATTGGAGAGCAAGCATCTTCTTTACAAGACATATCTCTTATATGTGGCATCACACTAACACATCCTCAGGAGACGCCACTGAGACAGAGACATCAACAGTGTTTTCAACATCCAGATTGCCCAGCGGTATATCCAATTTGCCCACCAGGATACCAATATTTTGGCAACAACATTCTCGGATGGGATTGGGATCAAGACTTACGAAATTAAGTTGGATTCGTTTCGTTGAAAGGTATTAGATCGCGCGGTCTTTTCAAATTTAGATCCCCGCACCAAGAATAGACTATAGACCCGAGATCTAGAAATACCATGTTGGCTTTGCGTTTCTTTAAATCTTTCTCTTTGAAAAAGTAGAGAGGTGCATTTGAGTTAATATATGATACGAGTTAATCTAGACATATAGTCAGACTTCAAACTTCATGTAAAATTATATGCTTCATTGCTAAGAATGGATAGGATACGACGAATGGAGAGTGAAGCTCCAAAATGAAATGACGCCTTCGTCACTACTTTTTATACATCGACCCTATTCCCACTATTCGCCATCTTTCTCTCTTGTCTCATCTTTTTCTGTAGCTCATTTGCGTACTTTACGCCAAATCCATGCTTGAAGACCTCTCTGATATCCTCAAGAGTCATACCCTTGACTTCAGGGTAGCAAAAATAAACACCAATCCAAGTTACGAAGCAAATACCGGCATAAAATCCAAATGTACCCGATGGAGTGGTATTTTCCATCTGAGTGAGGAATGTTGAGGCAACAATGATATTCGCGCCCCAGCAGGAGCAAGTCAACATCATGGTCCCGTAGGCGCGGACCTCCATAGGATAGAATTCACTGGAGAGCCAGGCCATGTTGCCGATACCCGAGGAATAGAATCCTACAAAGAGGATCATACAGACTAGGACGACATATGCCGCCCAATTGACTTGGTTAGTCTTCAGTGTGAGATCATGGTTTATCGGGATCCAGTGGAATGCAACAGCGGCAAGTGCGAGGAAAAGGGACTTCAATACAGCGTCAGTGACTTGGAAGTTTTGGAGAATACAAGCAACCAATGGAGAGCATATTTTACTTACCATTCCCCAGACTGTGGACAGCAGTATGCGTCTGCGGCCGGCTTTGTCCACCAATGAGAAATTTACGATTGTGAAGAAGAAATTCGTTGCTGCAATGATGGTGCCGACAGCAACAGGGTCATTGAATCCGATGAGAGCGAATAACGTCGAGGAGTAGTACATCAAAGTATTGAAGCCAGTCAACTGTGACGCAGCCATTAAACCACACGCGGCGATCAGAGCTCGGAGGTTGCTAGGGACAGTATAGAGCTGTTTCAACATCCATTTCATCCCCTTGCCTTCATGAAGCGATCGTGCGTATCTCACATGTCCGGTAATGTGGAGAACTTTTTGTTGCACCTGCTCCTCGGTGCCACTAGGGAAAATGAGTTTGATGACTTTAGCCGCCTCTTCGGGTTTGTCATGGTAAATGAGTTGTCTGGGTGATTCTGGGCAGAATGGCAAGAGACAGCAAAGGATAAGCGCTGGAACTGCACCCAGAGCAACCATGGCGCGCCAGCCATGATTTGTCTTTGCAAGCGCAGCTCCTATTCCATATGATATTAGCTGCCCCCCGGTGATGGACATATTGTCGAGACCAATCATCCTGCCGCGCGCTCTTGCGGGAGAAACTTCAGCAATATATAGCTATCAAAAAGTTAGATAACATTCGGAGGACATCATACCTCCTGGTGTACCAGAAAAGAAAGTTCGGGGTAAACCTACAGGCACAATCATAGCTGCGGACCCAACACCAAGTCCAACAACGCACCTGCCCACGGTCATCTGTGCCAGCGAATATGATGCCGCCTGTATAACAGCTCCCGCAATAAAGAGAACACAACCAATGTAAATTGCGCCTTTTCTACCATAGCGATCAGCCGTAAGACCAGCTATCACCGCACCAATGAAGGCTCCACCAGAAGTGATTGATGTAATAAGCTCCTTGTCATTCGCATTTAGGGTCTTGCCGAGATCTTCGTTGAGGTACACAAGGACAGCTGAGATAATTCCCGTATCATAGCCTATTCATCATGAGATTAGTTCTCAACATCTGCGGTGGCAAAATTCCGCCGGACTTTACCGAAAAGCAATCCTCCCACACTGGCTGTGATGGAGACAAGCCAGACAAATTTGCTAGCCGGTGTGCTCTCGATACTATCAAGCTCGTCGAGATTCTCAATATCGAAGACGCTGTTCGATGACTTAGTGGAGATTTTATCAGCATGCTCGAGATGGGCCGCTTTGTTATCGGTCTTCTCTGCCGTGAGACTCATGATTTATCGGAGGTTATGAACTTGGTATAACTGATTCGACAGTGTGTGTGACGACAGTTGAGACGGGAAAAGAGTCAGTAGTTACGAGAGGGGAGAGATGGCTTGGTGAGATGGGTGTCATATGTCTGGACGGGAGGAATGAGGATAGCGACAAAGTGGGAACTGAAGCGGCTTTATAAGCTTTTTCCCTAGGATGTGGTTATTGAGACGCTTTACCCCAGCTTGGTGACAGGGCGACGGTTCCGATCGTTGATATCCAGCAAAGTCCTTATCATGGAGAGGCAATCCTGGTCTGGGGAAGTTACAGACGTCCAGGGATGACGGTTCCTTGCAGCGCGAAACTACCATCAGCAGATTGTCGGGAGACTGCAGAACGGAAAATTGCCCAATTGCCTCCGGTGGGTTGCCTTTTCACCAGCTTTAAAGCGACGAGAATTACCTAGTTCAGCGCGCTGTCATTGCACCGGGTAGATTCCTCCGCAACTGCCAAGGTGCTAAGGCGTCTCCAGCCATTACGCCCATCAGACTCTTTCGACCATGTTCTCTTTGAAGCGTCAAACGCCGCTCGCCAGTTGCGGGGACCCCGCAAAGGCCAAGAGCAACAAGGCAACTTCCCCAGTTGCGCACCCGCGGATAAATTTCCTTTCCCTCCCCTTCAGCGGAAACTGCCCAACTCAAGACCTTCTTACACTTGGCCGCATTCTGCATTTTCTGCAACTCACCCGGCTTCCTTCTTCTTCACCAGCATTGCCTTACTGGCAGGGAGGCAAGCAGCTGCCTCAGTTTCGGCAATGCCCCACGGCCGTCACTGATTCTAAGGAGTCTGACAACAGGTCTGGAGATCATCACGATAAGCTCGGAATTGAGTCGCATTGTCGCTGCTGGCCGGCCGGCAGCTTGATCCAGTCTGTCCAGATGCCATCGTCGGGAGGGCGTGCACATGAGTAAGTCGCGTTTGATAGGGTGTTGTGGAGGATGTGTGGCAATACCTCATACAGATGGAGCGAGCTAACAGCTGCGTCTCATTCCAGCTCTTCCCCAGGTCGTCAGAGCAGTAATAAGGCCACCTCCCATAGGAACGACAATGGTAAGTGGTGTCTCCCATTGATGAATTGATATTCCGCCGCGCCAGCGTCAGTGGTGGGGAAGCACGGGAGAGGGCAGGCATTGTGGATACGGAAGTACCGCCGGTGCTTGTTTCCGTCAAAACCCTCGCCTCGTCAGAGTTACACTCTTACCCACCGCGACAACGCTGTGATTCTCCACTTCACCGGCTGTGGCTGATAGAGTGCACAAACTAGGAGAGTCTGTCTCTAATAGCTTGAGCAAGGCATCCGGGACGAAGGGGCCCCTGCTCTTTCGGCATGGGTCGAGTGCTCGGCATGATTCCGATTTTTCCAAAGACCAGCCGTGGGTCAAGATATCCGGAAGAAGTAAGCCTCCTTCCTTTCCAGTGAATATCTCTGCTTCACTTCTTGGCCTCGGTCCTATGACATCAGCGTGCCTGAAAATGCTTACGTGAGCTTCTCTGTTAATGTTCCTATGCAGTTTGTTCCGAGTTTGTAGATGAGACACCAGAACTCGAGGAAATATACAGCAAGACACCCAGTGACCAGACTCATCACCCGGTGACATACACATCAGGGTCACTCTATTTTCCAGCTCGTGTAGAAACAGGAGTTGGATCAGCGGAGGACCGGATATCAATAGATAACGACACATCACAGTGGACGCCGCCTACGGCAACCATCTCCACGGAGGGTCCCGTTGGCACTACTGGTTCTACTATCTGGAGTCCCGGATCAGTTCATGCGAACGGCCAGTTGGACTCCCCGGATGCCGGCAGAAGCCGGTCTCACCGCGCCTCAGACGCTGCCAACTTCCAGTCCCCCCGTTCTTTTCAATCCTCGCATAGTTCTGCAAGGAGGTCAGGCACCAGTATTGGCGTTCCCAACGAAAGTTCTATTGCTTCACTACTTCGTGCAGCTGATTTGTCGGACATCCATGGACTTCATCAACATGAGCCACTTAGCTCGCCTTTGAATTCAGTTCACACACAGAGTGTTGCCGGGCCTAATACTCCTGGATACTGGCCCCATGCGAACGTCCAGGAAGCATGTCTTACGCGATACTTTATTGATAATTTAGCCTGCTGGGTAAGTATTTGCTGTTTATGTCCTTGTAATGCTTCAAAATTATTCAAAAGAATGGCGTGATATAATTCTTCACGATCTGACACGCTACAGTTCGATTTATGTGACCCAGAGCGTCACTTTTCTCTCGTAGTTCCATTAAGAGCCCGACAATGCCCGGCACTTTTGAACGCCATGTATACTGCTTCAGCGCGGCATCTTTGCCACCTTGGCCAGTACAAAAATGGAAATGAAGTGGAGTATCTGGGAAAGCGCTTGCCCGAATTGAAGATGGAGACTGCCGTAGAATACCACAGCAGATGTATCGAGTGTCTGGTCGAGATGTCTAACATTGAAGAGGCGGTGTACGATGAGAATTTACTGGCAGCATCTATTATTCTTAGATTCTACGATGAAGTGGATGGTTCGTTCGACCCCTTAACCTCATTAGCGTAGACTATCCAGCTAAACTGTAGTGGACAGAGCCCTTAGGCGAAGGTAACTGGGAGACGGGCCTGAAAGGGACCCAAGTCTTTCTGGACGCACAAGCGGATCTCAGCATCCATGACACAGGCCTTCGAAGAGCTGCTTTTCGGATCGCTTTCAGGCAAGAGGTATATGTTGCATTTCTGAAACAGCGCCCCTTCCGGTTGTCCTTGAAAACATGTGAGCATTACCGTTCGCTTGAGCCAACGGATGACAGCACCTGGGCACACCGAATTGTTGTCCACTGCGCTGATGTATTGATGTACTGTTATGGCGAGCATCGGTACAATAATGATGACTATGATACCCTGGTTGAATATCACAGAGGATGGCAGCAACTTAGACCGCCCTCTTTTGACCCGATATACGACATGCCTGCGGACCTGACTCTCGGTGAGATTTATCCAGAGCTATGGTTTTTATCAGATTGCCATGGTATGTTTTTAGCCCTCACCTATTATTTCAAATTTCCAGGATCTAATATATGCGTGAAAGTGACTGGCATTCAGCATTACGATCTGGCAAGAATATTGCTGACTGTGTACAATCCCCGGATTCCAAGATTTGGACCGGCTCATCGGGAAGCAGTACAGCGTGTGGAGGCAGGTTTTTAAGATTTGAATATTTCCATAGTGCTAACCGGCTAACTGTTTTCCTAGCTCGAAGTAATGGACATAGTGAAGAGAGTCTGCGGGATAGCAATCTCTAATCGACGCGCTCCGCCCGCAATGAATACTGCTTGTATTGCAATCGCAATGTGTAAGTGTGGTTTTCGGCAACCCTACTTCTTCCGAGAGAGCTTTAGTTCTGACATGAGTCCGCAGGCGGTGAACAGTTCTCGGATTTCCATGAGCGGAAGGCCATACTTGACATATTGCAGTACACTGAAACACAGCATGGGTGGCCCACGGCTGAAATCCAGGAGCGGCTGAAATGCTCATGGGAATGGTATTCGTAAATCATCACATGTAAAATAAATGACAAGGTATAAGGTACCTAATGACATGATGCCGCCAACACAAAAAGACCCACATCAAGGAAAGAGAAATAGGTTTTGTCCTACTATTTATTCTTCAAGATTTCTCCTCCAAACCTTGAGAGGCATCGGTCCCGGCATTAAATTGAATGTTTCCCATCTCGAGGGTTCCCACTCTTTATTGGGCAAAGCAAATTCATACCTATGGACCACGCTTGCCAACAATACAGTCTGTTCCAAGTAGCTGATGTTACGACCAATGCACCCTCTTGCACCGGTGCTGAAGCTGATAAATGCAGCTTGCAGATCCTTAGCTCCCGCTTCAAGCCAACGCTCGGGCCGGTACTCATCCGGTTGAGGGAATACGTTCTCGTCGCGATGGGCAACATAAGCTGAGATTGATACAGAGGTGTCTCCGGGAATAAAGTCACCCAGTATCGGTGCGCCTTCCGGGGGTGTGCGGCGAGGAAGGCCAAATGTGGTCGGTGGAAAGAGTCGGAGGGATTCATCGAGGCATGCACGGAGGTATGGAAGGTGACGGACCTTATCATATGGAGCAACGACTTCAGAAGGGTCCAGGACAGAATCAACTTCGGCTCGGAGTTTTGTAAGACACGTCGGATTCTTCAGGAGCTGATACATGACGTTGTTCATAGCAATAGCTGTGGTGTCTGAGCCAGCGTTCACTAGGATGTGTTAGATGATGCTAAGTCGAAAAATAATTAACTCAGACAATCAAGGGACCACTTACTCATAATGGACACTTCAGCTATAATCTCACCCCAATCCATGCCATTAGGATTTCCATCCTTGTCCTCCATTAAGCACTGGAAGAAGTCTTCCAGTTTTTCGCCATTTCTGTAACGTTTCAATCGCTGAGTAGCCCGGTGATAAACGATGTCGTTCCACCCTACGTTCAACTCCCACATGCGACGATACTGACGGGATACAATTTTTGACATCGTCATCATGAATGGGAACCAGTTATAACTCCACACGAGACCCGCCTGCGCCCGTGCTGTTGCATGCAGACACTGTCGATAATTGATCTTATACAAAGTTCCGTCCATCTTTTCCGCTGTTGTCAGATCGGACCCTGTATCGAGGAACCCAAGGCGTTCGCTCAAGCCAATATCAGCAATGGCATCAAGCGTGAAGAAGTTTGTCCACATCCGGTAATCCACGTTGAGCTCTTCTGGCACTGGGTTCTCAGAAGGCTTCAGTGGGGCAGTGCATCGTGCATCGAAGGCCTTGATGAGCCGCTCGGTCTTGTCAGTCACCTTATGTTCCCAGCCTTCCAGGTTCTTAAGTGCATAGGCACTTGCAAGAATGCGCCTTTTCCTTTGATGATCTTCCTTGTCTCTCACATCGGCGAGGTGATGATGGGTTCCTGCAAGCGTATCGTAGAAAATGTCCTTGGTACATGTGGTGCCATGGCCATATATATCCTTTTATTCTTCCACGTTAGGATAGACTGTAACCTTCCTCTCATTCGGGGTCCATGTGCAGATTGATCACGTTACCTTTATCGCGCTCACATCACTATAAGAGAGCGAGTTGGGACCGATTCTTACAACAGGTGACTTCTTGTGTGCCTTCCGCAACGCATCAGACCGGAAGGGCTTGTTGGCCTCCCAGATAAATGCGAGATCTGTGATACCAGAGAAGAGGTTTAAATTGGGGTATTTGCGCAGTCCTTTGGGATCCCAGAAGTAGTAGATGACGGGGTAGATGATGAAATAAGAGACGAGGGAAAAGGCCATGCCGACCATCAATATAGAACCCAACATATCTCTTTTAAATTTATAATCGCAATATCAAATCAAAATACTGTAGATAGTAGGAGAGTATAGAACTAGTTATCCATCCATTATTGAAACGTTTTCATTGTCCCTTGTCTAAGCAAAGGCCCTAAGATGTTAATATAGTATGGAGGGATGATTCGCATTTTGAGATTTGTCTTAGTGGCCACAGATAAAGTAAGTGGAGCTTTGTATACTCGTGACAGGAGGTTCGGGTCGGAATTCAATGGAAAGCTCGAAAAACAGCATTACCACTCTTGGAGGGGCTCTAAAGTCCGAAGAGAGTTGGGGAATTAAGCTTAGCTAGAGTTTTTCTCTCTTGCCCCCTCCATATAATGTGGGGTATTCGCAGTTACTATTCCTAGATCCTCAACCTTGGCCGCTATGCTTGCCTCCAATCTTGGGAAGTTAGACGTTTGGGGAAACTGCATTTGATACACTAGATCTGGTAATAGTTCCAAATTTGTGGCTGACATAGAGATTATTAATGCGGACTTTGGGATGTTACAAAAACAGAGATAGCGTAGATGCGTGTCAAGGATCCGAAGAAGGTAACTACCATATACAGACATGCTTCCCCGCGGGGAAATTTACCCTTGGGGGCAGTTATTGCAATTTTGGACTGCCAAGCCCGGTTGGCAGGAGAGTGATGTGTGCGAGATGGCTTAGCTAGCCAAAACCGAAAGTTTAGTTACACTTAGAAGCTTTCTTACGGCACAACTCAAGAGGTCCACTTCCCCATGATTTTGTAGGTGTCGCCATGGTTTGCCTCTTCCTTTGTGATTTTCACTATAAATGAGTCAAAGATAATCACTTCATCATGAAGGAAGGAGACACTTCTAACAGAATATGCTGCCTTTTTGACAGCTCAGTGCAATATATTCTCTTCTCGTCGCCTTGAAGAGGATTTACCCGCGTCGCCACCTGAACTACTTCAGCCATCATGGATTTTGCCATGAGTTCAACTATTGACAATGTCTTCTTGATAACAAGGTCACAGATTAAGCAACTTCATAGGGATGATATCGCTGCTTTGATTCTGGTGCTGTTATTGAGCATTGCCTACTCCCTGAAAGGGCTGGTCTGGGACAAGCCAGATCCATACTATCATCTATGGTTTACTAAGCCCCAGGGCGAGGAAGCAGGTAGTTCGAAAAAGGCAACTACTCGTGATGTTGCATTGAAGATACAGCAAGATGTAAGCTACATAATTGATAACATAATTACCAATATGGAGTTGTACTGAACTATCGTAGGACAATAAAGTTGCGATTCTCTGGGGTTCGCAGTCGGGCACCGCGGAGGGATTTGCTAACCGCCTAGCATTGGAGTGTAAGCGTCGATTTGGATTAAGCGCAGTTGCATTAGATCTAGCGGATTACGACCCTGAATCCATCTCAGGTATCCCAGGTTCAGTAATTGTCATTTTCATCATCTCAACGTATGGAGAGGGAGACCCTAGTGACAATGCCACTAATTTCCTCTCGTGGCTGGAGAGGAACCAGACCGTGCAGTTTCAAAATCTGCGGTATGCTGCCTTTGGGCTAGGCAATAAGAACTATAAGTACTATAACCGTGTCGTTGATATTGTTAGCGCTGGCCTAGATCGCTTGCAGGCCCGCCGTCTCTTGAAAGTGGGCAAGGCAGACGACTCGAACGGTACAACGGAAGAAGACTTTACAGAATGGAAGGATAATCTCTTCTCCATATTCAAGAAGCAGTTGGGATTTCAAGAAAAGCCACAGCAATACGAACCTGCCTTCCGCATAGTGGAAGATGACTCCCTGGCTCTCATAGACCTTCACACTGGACAGCCTCTACACCTTAAAGCACCCAGAAGAACAGCAGTTGCAAACTCTGATATTCGCCCGCTGCCAGTATCGATGGCCAGGAAGCTATTCTCAACCAAAACACGACAGTGCCTCCATCTTGAGTTAGACACTAGCGAATATCCAGAACTCAAATATAAGACAGGAGATCACCTTGCCATATGGCCATCTAATCCGACATCCGAAGTCAAGCGCCTTCTTACTGTCCTTGGATTGGAGGATCGTGCGCAGATACCTCTCCTAATATCCAGCCTTGATCCGACAATCAGAACAAAAGTCCCGTCTCCAATTACTGCGGAAGTTTTGTTCAGGTACTACCTCGAAATTTGTGCTCCCGTTTCACGGCAAACTGTACTTTCACTCGCTCATTATGCTCCCTCTCCATCCTCTAGAGAGCACCTCATAAATCTTGGCGAGAATAAGGATGCTTACATCAGTTATTGTGCCGGTGCTAATGTGAATCTGGGTCGGCTCCTAGAACAGTCGATTGAGCCTGGTGATTCATGGGCCAATCTACCTTTGTCAATGGTGCTGGAGAGCCTCCGACCACTTGGTCCAAGATACTATTCTATATCCTCTTCATCAATTGTTTCGCCAAAAAGGATATCGTTGACTGTCTCAATCTCTTTGCTTGATAGCAATGAACTTCCCGTACCGGGGCTTACCACAACCTATCTCACTGAGATCGAGCGTGCCCAAAATGATTCGAGCTTCAACACTCCTACATATGCGTTGGATGGTCCAGAGAATATCCTCCGGAACAGGAAGCTCTTCGCGCATATCCGAAGGTCCAAATTTAGACTTCCTGCCTTGGCTAGTACGCCAATTATTATGGTGGCTTCAGGTAGTGGAATCGCACCATTCCGTGGCTTTCTTCTAGAGCGGAGACGATTTGCAGCTATGGGTCGTGATGTAGGACAGACAGTGCTATTCTTCGGTTGTCGGAAAGAAGATGAAGATTATCTGTATAATGACGAGCTTAAAGAGTTCAAGGAGAGTCTAGGGAATAAGATGACTCTCGTAACGGCATTCTCACGCCAGGACTTGAACGGAGCCGGAGGGAGAATGTATGTGCAGGACAGGGTTGAGGAGCATGCAGACATGTTGAAGGACTTGTTATTTGACTCGAGTGCTTATTTCTATGTGTGTGGCTCGGCAAATATGTCCAGGGGCGTTTCGCAAAAGTTGGGCGAACGCATTCGAATCTCACAAGGTTGGGACGATAAGCAGTTAAGGGAGTGGTCAGAACAGATAAAGAAGTCTCACAGGTGGCAAGAAGATGTGTGGGGCTAGCGCTACATTGAAAATTTAAGCTTTTTAGATATCCTTCTGTCATAGGATGTGTAAATCTTGGCTACCACCAAGAGCCACCATATTTACAAGTCCATTCCGTAAATACGCGACCCCTGAGAATTTTCAACGCAACCGTTTAATATGAATTTCTTTTATCCAATTATAGAATTTCCAACGATTCATTTCTTCACGAGGACAAGAATACTTTCACGCATATCTTTTATGTAGGTAAAGACCTCCTTGATCTTCAAACCAGCCTTGTCAGCTAAAGCATGCCATTGCTTGTCAGTCCTCTCCATTCCAGCAAGAGCTGACATCATGCCAAGATCCATTTGCGTGGCATCAGGGTACGCATTAAAGTCTGAGAGGATAATCTCGTCAATAAATATAAGTGAGTTTTCATCCATAGCTTGAACTGTATTATGTAAAATTTTTAGGCATTTTTCGTCAGGATAGTCGTGCATGACATTGCGAAAATAGTAAATGTTGGAACCTATCCACAGGTAAGCTTGGTGAAAACACGATAATATAAGTTAGATTTACCTTTAATAGGCTGTTGCTGGTAGAAATCATACGCCATTGATTCAACTCCTGGTATTCGGAGCCCATGCTCGATAACGGGAGGAAGATCTTGATATATGATTCGTCCCGGGATATCAGGATATTTTGCCTTGAGTGCAGCACACTGGTGACCCATAGAGCCACCGACATCAACAAAAATGGGTGTCTCTGGATTCTTGTTTGTACAGATCTGTCGGAATGGAACAACATCAAGCCATGTTGGCAGTCCAGCTTTGTGAGCTTCCATCCACAGGCCAAAGGTTTTAATCAACTCAGGACCCTGGCTCATGGCCCATGTAAACGCAGGCAGGTCAGTATGAAACGCCTTCTGAAATGCAGTATGAGTATTATCCGTGGGGTTTTGGTAGTTATTCTCCGAGAGATACTCGGGAAGAGCTATAAAGCAAGGGACTTGGTTGTTATAACTTTAAGGTAATACAGCGTTAGTTCCTGTCATCTTTCCAACGATCCAAACGTACTTGTGAGTAATTCCAGCAGCCAGCCCTGGTTGAGCGAACGCTCGGCTGATATTCGAAGCCACAAACCGACCTTCAGCAACTTCTCCTATCATGCCAACAGAAGCAAAATAACGCAGCAAACGTACTATTGTTCGACTGAATTAGTCTGCTTATGTCCCCGTCACATAACTGTGAGCGTATTGTTACCTAGCAGGTCAGGTTTACATGCTGTTGCCTGTACAAGTTCTTCCATTCGAAGTTCTTTGTTAGGAGTATGTGTGAGACAAGAAAATAGGCCTATGTCAACGCCAATCTTCGCCGCCGCAAGCTCTAGAACCTACAACGTGAGCACCAATCAGTTAGGCTGACAAGAAAAAAATCGGTCATACATACTGAATGGGTAACGCGATTTACGGATTCTAGAGGAGACTCGATAGATAATGAAGCCTCCCTCATTGCGGCATAGATGTCCTTTCTTTGTGTGTCATCCGTGAATGAATGGTTCTTCAGAGACTTTAATTCAGAAATAAGTTTCGGTATATCGGCTGACGAAGTCAATCCCATTTTTAGGTATCCTGGAAACTCAAGCTTAGTTTAATATCGAGATATTGATGAGCTGTGTTTGAAAATTATACAACTACCACGTTTACTTTATAATTTCATGCCTGCAATAGTTCGATAAGAACCATTCATGGTTTGTGGCTATTGATTGAACCTTGGAAGAGGATCTGAATGAGGGGACGATGTACGTAAATCCGCCACACTCTTACATCCTCGTGATCCTACCGTGCCTACCTCATTATTTGTCACGAAGGTAATACACCATGCCTCTATTGATTTTAAACCAACTTATACTGTTATACTAACTGATGAAATACCTTCTAATATTATTCTTTCCAGTTTTAGCTTTTAAAATGCAAAAAAAAGGACGTCCTCATAAAAGTGGGGATCGTAACTATTACATAAAATGAAAAGGCTTTAAGAAATAGAACTTCACTCGCGTGCATATTGTGGCTAATTCTTTATGCATATGTTCGGCATTTCAAGTCATTGTATCCCAATCCGGACACTTCTCTGCAGCCTCGCGATCATAACGCCTAGATTTAGCCTATGTTTTGCATATCTTTGTCACTCATAACTTCTAGCGAACGTAATATTTTCCACTCCTGGAAGCAGATATTACTATCAGATAGTTTTGGACCCAGTATGTGACATCATACACTACCTTATTTGGCAAACAAATGAATTAAGCTGTGAGGTTTATCCAACAGAAATTGGAAATGCCTGCAGGGGCATAGAATCATGGAACATCATAGCATAACAGATATTCGACAGTCCAAATCGAAAACAAACGTTTGATCCATTTCAAAGACAGAGACTGCCGGTAGCAGGTCATTTTTATTCCTTCAGCATCCAAACATAGAATATCAAGTAATTACAAGATCTCTATTTCTTAAATACATCTAGTGGCCACTGTATATAACGATGCCACCTCTCATGAAGTCTATTGCATATCGTCTTGAGCAGCCTCGTGGCTCTCCCTTCGAAATACCAATGGCTCTCGACATTCTTCAGCAATATGCAATAGTGCGCTAGTAGTATAAGAGCTCCGGGATGTCCATCGGCAAGGAGTTTCATATACTCGTTCGAAACCCTTATTGGCCATGTGCGTAACGCATCCCACGTGGAGAAGGTATCTCCAAGAAACTTAGCGTGGGACAGAGCGTTGGCAAGTTCCATGGCAGAATCCTTATATATCATGCATACAGAATCTGGCCATATTTCTTCATATGAGCTATCTCCTGCTGCTGACAGTAAGTATTTGATCAAGTCTTCCGTATCGAAGTCTGCGGACGGGCTGATTGGTAACTCCCATGCCATAGCTAAGGCCTTCACCGGGCCAGAAGCAAGCTCATCCCATACGTCGCACAGGGTAGAACAACCAGTTCGGAGCAAATATAGCCAAGTCGGAAGAACATTTGCTGAGGTACTGTCCACCAGGAAAAGCTGCTCATCTTCCCTTTCGGAAGCAAACGAGCAGATGACGAGAATATATGAAAAAATAAGGACCGCGTCACAGTTTTCTTTTGTTGGTTTAGCAACTGCAAGTCGGAATAGACGCATTGCTTCGCCTTGATGTAAGCTAGCCGTCACAGTGTACTCTCTGCGCCGTGAGGAGTTTTGAGAAGCTAAATGCAATGCAGCGCAGGCCAAGAGGCCATGCATGAGAAACTGGTTCTGGCTAGCTATCCGTGGGATTGTGGTCCGCCACATTTCTATTGCGTCCATGTCTGGGGCTAGAGTAAAGCTTGTTGAGTTGATGAAGTGATCAAATAAAATAAGATCAGTTCCATCGAGGCGCGGAGCAGATGGCTTTGTGAAATAATGTAGCATAGTTCCTCTAAAGAACGTCTGTAGTGGTACTGAATGCCAATCCATATCTTCCTGCCCGCGCTTGTGATGTTTCGTATTCCAATGGCCCCTCATTCGCTTCTCGGTAACACAGAGATAGGAGCAGCTATTACATTGGAGCCCGTCTTGAATTGGCAAGAACGGAACGGGGAATTGTTTGATCTCAGTCTCCATCACCTGTTCTGGCTGCGCTAAGGAAAATGCAGCGACATGTTGCATGTACGGTCGTCGATAAGAGCGCAGCACATGATGAATCTCTTTCAGATGTCGCGCGAGTGCACCTGGCTGAATGGCGTACTGGCACGATACACAGACCAGCACTTTGTAATCGGAAAGGTATTGTAATAATTGAGCTGGCGGAAGTATTTCTGCCGACATTGTTTCCACAATGCCCCCTAGCTATGAAGGTGTGCCAGTCCAGTCCTGGTCATTCCTCCGTCCAGGTCGCCCTGATAATACGGGCGAATTCGACCCGTGCTCAGCTCTCGCTGGCTGTAAATGAATGGTTTAGATGATGCGCTCTCAGCCACAGCAAGGGAGGTAGAAGGAGGATGAGCAAACGCGGTTCATCGGGCACATCAGACCAAGAATTAAGAGATAAGTGTACTGTGATCGAGTGCGAAGTAGGAACTGGCAGAGCCGGCGCCCAATGAACGCCTAGACATATTCTGGTCGCGAATCCTGAATGCCGCCACTGCTCCAGGCGGTGGGGCAGTGCTGGAACGGTACCGTCGATTTGACGGCGTTTGATTGGTGCTGGCCAGCGAACCTCAATCGACGGTGCCGTTCTCATATCGCAGACGCAAATCACTGAGCCTTAGTTTCGGAAAGTATTGCGGAGTATGTGGAAGCAAGATCGGGCAAAATGTAGGTATATAAACACAGTCCTTTTGTGGGACGCTTGTTTCGCAGAGAAGGTGTTGCAGGTTCTGAATTCACTCGGTGGCAATGGCATATACGCGCACAGTCCTGATCACCGGCGGTACCAATGGCCTCGGTTTTCATTGCGCCGTGAATATTGCTCAGCATTACCCTGAATATCTCGTTGTTCTCGCTTCTCGGACAGACAATGCCGCTGCAGCATCAATAAACAAAGAATTGGATCAAAACAATGTTACATACCTTTCACTAGACCTAGCTAGTCTAGCCGGGATTCGCAGCTTTGCAACGGCCTGGGAATCCAAGAATTTCCCACCTATCCAGGTGCTTTTTCTCAACGCTGGCCTCCAGTTTCCGGGCGAACTGAGTAAAACAATTGATGGCATAGAATCCACATTCGCGATCAATCATGTTGGCCACGCGTTACTCTTCCACCTCCTTTACCCTCACCTTGACCCCAAAGCACGCATTGTCGTGACAGCGAGTGGAACGCACGATCCAGCCCAGAAGACGGGCCTCCCAGACGCGAAGTATACCACCGCAGAAGAGCTTGCACATCCAACACCTGCGACAGCGAGAAACCCAGGTCGTCAGCGATACGCATCAAGCAAACTTGCCAATATCATGTGGACTTATGGGCTGCATGACCGGCTTTCGCGCGCCAAAAAGAACATTACGGTTGTGGCATTTGACCCCGGCCTCATGCCAGGAACTGGGCTTGCGCGCGAAGCAAGCCCGATTGAGCGCTGGCTTTGGAAGAATTTGATGCCGCGCATAATTCCGGTATTGCGCAAACTCCTTAGTCCAAATGTCCATCCTGCAGCCGAGTCTGGAGCTAGTTTGGCTTGGCTTGCGACCAATGAGGCTGTCCAAGAACAGAGCGGAGTCTATTTCGAAGGAAGGAAGATAATAAAGAGCAGCACAGAGAGCTATGATAAGGCGAAGCAGGACGATCTCTGGGAATGGACTGTGAGAAATGTTGCCAGGGATAACGAAGAGGCTGGAAGATTCAACGCCATGGTCTGATCTGTAATCGATAGACTTGACTGCTTTCATTTTCATATTTTTCTTCTGCCTATACCTTATAACTCGAAACCCATTTACCAATCAAACTCTAAAAAGTTAATTTCACAATTTGTGATCCTTACAATATCCTGTCAAAACGCCCTTTTACGTGATCTTACACTCGAGTCGCTGCGATCGGGCAACAGGTCTGTCCAACTAATCTTTGTTACAGTGATGTATCATTAAAGTCACATCATCGGTTGGTTCGTCGTATGCACGAGTCGGAAATATTAAGTCAACTTTGCGTTACCCAATACAGTTAAATGAGCTATATGGCATCCCCAATCAAGGAACTAGAGCTTCTCAATTCGACCATCCCAAGTAGGACACAATTTTCAAGTGAACCCATGTGAGGGACGAGTGTAAGACGGGGAGATGAATAAGTGTAACGGTAGTGGATGGCTGGCGGTAAGAGACCGTGGGGACGAGGGGGAGGTTGCGCACTTGATAAATACACACTAGGGCGTCTTCTAGACCTACAGAACCTTCTTCTCGTCCATTTTAACCGTGTTCCCTTGCACTCGCTCCACGATGCTTCTTTCTATCCTCTTAAACCGTCACCAACTTCTATGCTCTATCTTCATTTACCAGTTCTTAAGATATTATTATATAAAAGTTAATTAATTCAGCCTAGGAAGCTTGTATGCGTTCTGTATAGCCTTGACCAAACAGCTTCTGCACATTTACAACAACAGATGTGTGTGATCTAATGCCGCGCACCTTCCATCCAGCAAAATGAGTCGACATTCTGCACAGCCTCGGAGACTAGCTTGCGACATCTGCCATAGGCAGAAATTGCGGTGCAAGATTAGCGATACAGGCACAGCATGCGAGCGGTGCTTGCGTACAGGTAGGGCTTGCAACTGGAGCCCGCCGTCCAGGAACGGCAGACCGCCGAAGAAACAGCAGCAAATTTCGTCAGCACACTCGATAGAGATCGACTCGATCCTACAGTCCCACACTCTGTCCACGACAGAAAACAATGCAAACATGGACACGACCTTCTTCGACTTCAACTTCCTCGATTTCCACGGAGGCCTTGCATTGCCTACTCCAGATGAGCCTATGTCTCTACCTTCCCTCCAAGAAACAGTGGACCCAGCTCAAGAATGTATTCGACAGCTCTCTATGCTCCAGGAAGATATGTATCAGGTTCAAAATTCTATGCTGACAGGTTTCTGGTCGGAAGCTTTCGAATCGCCACAGTCCGTCTTGGAAAGGTTTAGTAACCCTGGAATAAACCCCGAACAATGCAGAGCTATGAGCTATCCGCTCGACAGGCTGTTTATGGCTGCCCAAAAATTCATTGAACTTATCAAAGAGTTTTTCACTCCCCCGTTACCCAGTTCTGTCCATCACACAGAGACCCAGAATTCCGAGGAAGTCAAAGTTAAATTAGACTTGCCCATGGCTCTTGTTCTGGTCAGCTGCTATGTTCGACTGTTACAGCTCTTCAATACCCTGTATTTACAGACATACAACATGCTTGTCGCGCTGACAAGTCCGGAGGGCGAAAAAAGACTTCAAGAACTGACTCTTCCCCGAGAGGTCCCATACCTGCGATTTGGAACCTTCCAACCGCCTCAGCCCGAAGTGTTAAAGATGCAACTCGTGTTACAGGTTGGGAACCAGATGCTGAAACGGATAGAGCGCCACTTTCGTGATGGTGAATCCAGCTTCCAAGCAAAGCTATCGACTATATTGAAACCAGAAATAGTCGCTAATATTTTGGCATCTGAATCCCTCAAAGACGCCGAATCTGGGACAAGCCTTCCGGCCAATATTTCGATTGTCTATGGCAATAGTGCAAAAGCCGCCGCCATCCTCAGCAAGCTTGCAGACCTTTGAATCCGTAATTCAACCCACCGATTAACGGCCGATTAAACCCACCGATTCTGCCGACTAACCCGCCGATACTAGTAAAACATTCCGAACTGTACAGGACCCGCAACCCAGAGGCCAGTTAATGCTTCAATTAGGTCGGTGACTATTCGGCGAGCTCTTTCTTATAAATGACCCTTTCCGCGCAAAGATCTCTTTTCAATGATAAACATAGAAGCAAGAATGGAAGAACAAGCTACCGAGGTCGAAAATTCAAGTAAGCCTGTCAAGTATGGCTGGCGCTTCTGGGCTGTTTTCCCTGGGCTCTGCATTGGTACGTGAGGTATGATTGTGGTAATCGCTGCTAATAATTAGTAACAGCTGGCTTGTTGTCCTCCCTGGAAGTATCTGCCCTCTCGACCGTCATGCCAACAATTTCCCATGACTTAAAGTCAACTACTGACTCGGTCTGGGCTATCAATGCCTACTTTGTTGCACAAACAGCTATGCAGCCTCTGTATGGGCAAATGGCCAACATTTTTGGTCGTAGGTGGTTGCTCATCGGAGCTGTGGCACTCTTTGCTCTCGGTAGCGGCATATGCGGTGGTGCAAGCAGCATCAATATGTTAATCGTGGGACGGACGGTGCAGGGTATCGGAGGCGGCGGTATCAATGTGATGATTGAAATCATTGTGGGTGACCTAGTACCATTGCGTGAGCGGCCCAAATTTATGGGGGTTGTTATGGGCGTCTTTGCGTTGGGGAACTTCATCGGTCCAGTGATTGGCGGCGTGATCGCAAGCCGGACGACATGGCGCTGGGTCTTCTGGCTCAACCTTCCTGTGGCAGGCATAGCCCTGATGCTACTTGTGCTCTTCCTTCAGGTCAAATATGACAAGTCCACATCGGTCTGGGCGAAGCTCAAGAGGGTCGATTTTGTTGGAAATACTCTTCTCGTTGCGTCGATTATTTCCATTCTCTTGCCTCTGACCTGGGCTGGCACTGTTAGACCCTGGAGTTCTTGGCGAACTATTTTCCCATTGATATTTGGATTTGCAGGCCTGGTCGCATTTCTTTTCTATGAAAACAGTGGCTGGGTCGCCGAGCAAACCATGCCACTACGTCTGTTCTCGAATCGCACCTCGGCCCTGGCCTTTGTGATGACCTTCTTTCATGGTACCGTTCTTTTCTGGGTAGCCTATTTCATGCCTGTTTATTTCCAAGCCGCTCTTCAACATTCGCCAGAGCATTCAGGTATCGACCTCCTCGCGAGCGCTATTCCACTAGTCCCAACAGGTATCATTTCGGGAGTTCTCATCAGCATCATAGGAAAATACAGACCATCCATCATCATCGGATTTGTCATTATGACCCTTGGGACAGGCTTGTTCATCATGCTTGATGACAAGTCCAAAACAGTGGTCTGGGTCGTCTTCCAAATAATCTTTGCGGCAGGATCAGGTTTTGTATTTGCTGGCCTGGTGCCAGCAATTCTGTCGCCGTTACCAGAGACAGACCTTGCCACGGCAATGGCTACCGCTGGCTTCATTCGAGGCTTTGGTACAATGTGGGGGGTGGCTATTCCGACTGCTATCTTTAACACGCGATTCAACAACCTCTTATACAAAATCACTGACGAGGCTGTTCGTTCACTCCTAGCCCACGGCGGAGCCTATCAACTAGCAACCAAAGCGTTTCTTGAATCACTCAACTCTATGCCGTCGACCAAAGCTGAGGTCATTGGTGTGTATGTATTATCACTTCAGCTCGTTTGGATTGTGGGAGTTGTCTTTTCCGCGATTGGGATCCCTCTCTCCCTTTTTATCAAGGAAATTCAGATGCGAACAGTAAAAGAAAATGAATACGGGCTTACCGATGAGAAGGAGGCCAAGTGATATAGTCGCCAAGATATCACTGAGCCGAAGTCCATGAGTCTAGTCAGATTAATGTACAATATGCACTTCATCGCATCGCCCCTACAAAATTTCAACTGGATGTTCTGCAATGCTACTAGGCCCAGCATTAGGACAAATACTGAGTGTTTCGTTTACGGAGTGGCTGTATCTAGAGACATTTTTCACTGCTATACAAAGTATTGCGATTCCTTAATACGCACACTTCACTAGGCAGACGTAATCCATGTATACGTGCCAATTTGTGGACTGTCCATGTGCAGATTTGGAAGTACTTACATACGGCTCCTCCCCCAATCCTGCAAATTGAATAATGTGTCGCAAGTTTTGGTTGCGATCCAGAAACAATAACAATGATGATAACTCACATGCGTCCCAAGGAGATAATCAAAATGCTATCATGTTGTTAGTCGTGATTAACGGAAGTGCTCGACAAGGCACAGTTGGGTTAATCGCTCTGTTATAATCAAACCCTCTCCGGCAAAAGCCTTGCCACTTAACGACTAGTCAATCTCCATATTATATGATGCTGGCCCCTCTTGTAATCACTACTAATGAAGCTGTTGGGGAATCGACCCCGAGTCCTTAGCTTGAACTTGCCGCTGAAGCGCAACTCCGCCAGCTTATCAGTATTCCAGATCTGGAAAAGAGATTGATATCCCAACACGATGAACTGCATGATCAGAGGACTAGAAACCAGCTCACCAAGGCATCATCAACAGGTCATCAGTGCAACTTGTATACTCATTTTTACAGGACCACAACACCTAAATTTCAATTAGGTAGCGCTGCTATACGACTGACGGCTATTCAAATAGTATAAGGTCAAGATACAAGTTAACGGATAAGATGATATTACTAATAAGTGTCACCATGCGATGCAGATGAGCAAAGTAGGAAGGGGAAGAAGGTGGGTGCGGGCACCCGAGTAGTCTAGGCCAGCATTTGACGATTCCATCGGCGATTTTTGCCTGGAGATTGGTACCACTCCCGCCTGGATCGCATGGGCGCAAGTGCGTGCCGCTAAATCTGGAAAGGTTTTTCTGGTCTCACCGCTATCCGTATACGCTCAATATGTTAAAGATATCCATGCCTTTTACTAATCACATAAGATATCGATCTCAATCTGAATAGAGCAGATCAGAAGGAACTTCATTTACGGATTGATAAAGATAAGATGAGCTACAGAGATATTATAATCGGAGAGCTCATTGAGACTGAGCGCCAATACATCCACGACCTCGAAAAGTTTTACAAGCTACAAATACTAGTAGAAGAAAAGGAGATCCTCTCAAAGGACACCGCTCATGATATTTTCCAGAATATCACAAGCATCGTGGATTTTCAGAGACGATTTCTTGTTGAAATTGAAAGCATGAATTCTCTCCCAGAGTCAAAGCAATATTGGGGCCAGCCATTTGTTATCAATGAAGAGTCGTTTCTTATATATGAGCCCTTTATCTGCAATCGGCGTAAAGCTACTAATACTGCAAAACGAGAGTTTGACAAGATCGTCAATCTAGATAACCCTCTTGTTGTGGATTTTACTACTTTAGATGGCTTTCTACTTAATATGCTTTTATCGCGGCTGGCTAAGTACCCTTGCCTCCTCAGAGTATGTGCATCGATGATGCTGTACTAAGCAAAGGCTTATTGGCATTAGGATTTACGCGATAAAACAGGGGCAAGTGAAGAGATCAAGGCAGACCTTACAGCTGGAATGGAAGCCGCAAGTAGGGTATTGAACCATATTAGTCAAGCTGATGACCGAGAACTAAAAGCCGAGGTCGTCCTTGAACTCATGGATCGAGTGGATGATTGGAAGGGCCTCCAAGTTGAAAGATTTGGTGAATTGTTGCTTCATGGTCATTTTTTAGTGACAGTAAACCAAAGAGATGTTACTAAAGAGGTGAGCGCTCTTTTAACTTTTAGATTTAATCTGATCAAGATGCTGCTACAACAATTGTTATGTTGATACATTCTTCCCAGTATGCAATGTATCTTTTCGAAAGCATTTTGCTCTGTTGTAAGGAGTTGATCTCCAATAAAGTTGATAACAGAAAAGTATGGAACAAAAGCGAACCGAAAGAAAAGGTTAGATTACAATTAAAAGGAAGAATCCTCATAAAAGATGTCACCGAAGTACTGTGTCTCAACAGGGAACGTGGTTCGAGCTCCCCTTCCTTTAAAGAAGAGCAATGCATAACCATTCATAGAATCTTACAAGCTCCAGATATCCTGGAGCGGGCATTCTGGTGTCGAAGGTTGTACTATTCGCTTCCCCAATGAGCACGTGAGGAACAGCTGGTATATGCGCATTGAGGCGCAACGAAACCAGCATTCTTGAGCTTAGCACATATTGGTCTTGACGTCCCGAGATGCTACCTCGGCAAGATACCTAGTGTAAATCAACTTGCAAAAGAATACATCTAACAGCTTCAAAGCCAGCTAGAGGTTACTGTTAGCAGCAGGGGAACAACATTAGCATTGCTGTGGCATTTGGTATCAGTTGCCAATCCCTAGTTGATCCTATGCGTACAAGTTGGGACATACACCTCGAGCGTCTTTTCAATGGGCACTATAGAATTACGGTACCGTAATCAAGATCGGGACCACATGACCGTTGAGTCAGGTGATTATATACGGAGGGTAGCCCCGCAATGGTTAGAGCCATTTTCTGAATAATACGATGCTAGATAGTTGCAGGATAGAACTTTCAATGTTAGTCTAAGCAATTAATCATCTGAACCCCGGCGCATTGCGAAAGAACAATAAGAGTTAGGATGTTTGGTTCGCGCTCTAGTATCCTGTTAATGTGACGTAAATAGGAAGTGGGAGAAATGATATGCTTAGATTGTTCGTGTAAACTCCTTTAATTTCATAAAGTACTCATTATCTATATTTGCGAGAGGGAGATATACCTCCAATTGCCGATAAGATCGTTCGTTATTCAGATTCCGTTGCCTATAGCTCCCTCCTTATCTAATATACTCGTCATTCATCAAGGTCATTTTATGGAGCATAAATCGTAATCCACTCTGTTTTAGATACGTTTTAAACTCGGTGTAAATGCTTAAAATCTAAATAAAGCCTCTTTGTTTTCCAAAAGCCTGTTATTTGTCTCTGAATCAGAAATTACAGGACCTCCAGGACGGCAACTGCTGTTAAATCCGACAGCGGAACCATAGTCCTAACAGTACAGCACTGCAGCCCCGATTCTAGTTTTTATCTTTCCCTACTATATCGAAAGTGGAATTAATCATCAGCCTCTTGGAGATATTTACTTACTGTACGAATCTAGCGAGCTTTAAAATCTTCCAATGGACCCTGCCCTGTGTATATCAGAAGGATCATTAGCCAATACGGACTCAGACAATTTGAGTGGTGGAAAAGTACGATGGTTTCCCTTAGTGCCAAAGTAGATGTGGCGTAATATATTCGCAGAATCCCCAGTTTAGGTATTAGTATTAGTACCGGTGATCAGGGTACATTAACTATAAGACGGATTTCTTTGAAGTTTTAAGCTCTGGTTTCTAGTATAATACAAATTAAGGGACCACGGGCATACGAAACTAGCACAACATGATAGGCACTCATTGAGGCATACATACCTATAAGCCCGCTCGTGATCTATGTCTGATACATCCAGGACATTAATTTGTTTTGCCTGATGAGTTTTGAATCGCTTGGATCCTTGCGCTTTGTTACAACCAATGGACCTTGCTTGATAGAATATACCTCTCCCGAAGTGTCATTCTACCGTCGGTCCCGAGAATATCATCATGTTCAGGTTTTATGGTACCGAAAATCCGGGGGTATATATCCGTGATGTTAACTATTACTAGCTGACGTGGCCCACCCTGTTAATAACAGACTTAACCACAAGCTCATCTGCGACCACCACTCGAGCAATTAATAGATTCGATTGGCTCAGTACTTCATTTGTTGTCCGCCCGGCCTCGAAATTGACCCCTCCATACCCTTGTTTATTGAGGCGCAGGGTCCGGACTAACAACCTCTCACATAGTTCTATGCTGACAATAAGTGAGCCGCTCCTATTATGGAACAATCACTTGTTTGCGCGTCACGCCTCAGAGTGCTGGGACTAAGCAGTACCCAGGGAAAACTCTTCCCAATTTATTTACAAAATCAATTTAACTTGTCTCGTATTGGCTGTACTGGCAAAGATATATATAGTACGACATATTGGTTTTTTTTCCCAGGAGCAGTGTTCCAACTCTCACTACTGTTGCGTATCAGCATCATAGTATCTCATCTATATCATTTACAAACAAACAAGTTTTCCAATAAGATGCATTGTAGTATTCTCACTGTCACTATTCTTGCCGTTGGCATCCAGGCTTCTATTATTAACCGTCAAACAACTGAGCTCGTCTTCGCCATATTCTCTGAGAATGGCTGCGGCACTGGTCCTTCCGGTACTGCTGCCGAGGAAGGAATCATAACACTCAATGAGAATAATAATAATGGCCTCTGCGGCACATTATTCAACGCAAATACTGATACTATCGCTCAGAGCGTTCTTGTTCAATATGCTGCTTCCGGGTGTGAACGTAAGTGAATCTTCGAATACTTCATCTTTTACACTTCGAGACGGACCCGGAGGCGCCAACATAGCAAATTACGCCCAAGGCTGACATCACCCCTGAAAGTGATTCTTTACCCATTTTTCGGTGGCGTTGACGTTTGTGGTCTGAACGGGACAGTTGCTCAGGTTGGAATTTGTTTGGAGGACACCACTGATGACCATGGCTGGGCTCTTTATCAGCTGACCTGCAACTAGTAAATGTTAATGTGTCCCAGAAAGGGAGCTATAAGTGAGGGAGAAAGTTGATGCAATATACGTCGGTCTCCATATATTTCATCTAGTTCAACTTCGATATTATTAAGTTGTTGCCAGCATAGAATTTTAGGTTATGTTGTACAATTGTAGCTATTTATCTGTTAGTTGTCTATAATATACAGCAAATCTTATAAATTTATAGTATAATTAAGCAATAACATTTGTCAATCTATGTAATTGGTCTGCTTCCAGTAGCGACAGTGTGACTGCGCTTGTTTCAATTCAAATATGAAGATGTTATATCATGACGAGAAATCTCACCCGTTTTTGGTTTATATTGAAGGCAGCACATTATTAGGATATGAGACCCAGCAGATGAAGACACTCTTTTTGTTTTCTCTCAATATATTGGATTCCAATCGTCATGCTCTGCCCTTCGAGTGTGTTTTTAACCCTGCTGCCAGATTCTTCATTCTCCGCCTTAGGAGGTCTGCATCTGATATACTGATAGTAGTTTTTCTGCCACTCTGGATGGTTGTTTCAAGAGAAGACAAATGATGATCTATCTGCTCACGATTTAGGGCCTCGGGCTCAGTACGGTCCTTCCGCTGAGCACCCTCATCGGAGTGAGAACTCATAGGATCGACCTCGATTTCAGAACCATCTTCTCTTTCACCACTGACAGCTAAATCAGAATCTAATCTCTCACCGAAGAACCCCCCAGATATTGCGGTTTCATTAAACAACCCCCATGGCGACTCCCGAGGTGGTTCCATCCTACTCTCAGAGTCGGTCTCACCCCGATGGAAAATATTCGCAATCCAGGTTGCTGTCTTGTTAACATAGGATATGGCTTCAGGATACACCTGCGCCATTTGCATAAATCCATGACTGATTCCAGGGATAAGGTGTACCTCAACAAAGTCCTTAGAGTTGCTGTAGTCCATATTCCCGAGTCTTTCCTTAGCCCTTCGAACGCGCCCTGCAAATAAAACAGTATGGTCAACTAGAGGATCTCGCTCTCCTGTGATAATATATACTGGTGGGAATCTAGCTAACAGAGTATCTGGAGCCACCAATGGCGATAGAAGGTAGTCATTTCGAAAGTCCGGTCTATGATTCGGACCGACGTAGAGCATCACCATTGCACGAAGCATCTCTGGCGTTATTATTCGGTCATTGGTAAACGTGATCACCGAAGAAACTGCAAGCTGAGTATCTAGATCATCTGGCCCGCTTGAAGTGGTATCCTTGGTATTTGGTTGTTTCTCTGGCTGTTGCTGACATAATGCAACCCCCCTGTCCTCACTGAGCTCAGACTCGGGGGTTGATGTTGAAGAGTCGTGATCGCTTGCAACCTGGCTGTTTTTTGCTGCCAGTACTCCAAAGTAGTCACTCTTCCTTCTCAGTATACTTTTAGTTATACGCCTCATCTTCTTCAAATTCATTAATTCAAGTTCTTCATCGCTCATCCAACTCCCAATGCTAAAATCAAGCGCCGGATACATCAGCATCAGCCCTTCCGGTAAAGGCAACAGTTCTTCCGGCTCACTCCGATATTGGTTGTATTCAAGTACCATGATTGTTAATGCCGTTGCTAGATTTCCCCCAGCACTATCCCCGGATAAAAGAACCCGAGGTTTCGTCTTCCCAGAGAGCCCAGCCCATCGACCATTGCTCAATACCAGAGCGCGATATACATCGAAACATTCATTCAGCGCATAGGGATACGGAAACTCGGGAGCTTTCTTATAGTCCAGACTCAGAATTGGAACGCCAATGTGTCCACCCCATGCCATCAATCTGTCATCGTTGCATCTTGGGTTCATTGCAATGAATCCTCCTCCCGGGAAGTCCAAAAGCACCTCCGCTTGCTTCTCTAGATCTAACGTATTCCCCTCAAAGTACAGCCACGCCTTCACTGGCTCATTATAAGTAGAGTCATCGGGCCTAGGTATATTGATCTCTCTAGGACCATGAGTCATATATCGCGGGCGTATTAAATTGCTGAGAAATGACAGATAACGCGTGGTAGGCTTGTTCCAAGCCGTTCGGAAGTGGTCGATGGTAATACAAGATCTAACTTTGCGAACCTATCTTTTGTAAGTAGACATTCACAAAGCATAGCATGAGACTGTCACTTTTTCGTCTGCCTTCTCTGGTGCCAGCAGGTAATATATCGAGAATAGAATCTCACAAATTTCGCGAAGGTGCTTGTTTCGGATATCCATAGCTGACCAAAATCCGGCGTCCAGAGCCACAAGAACCCAGGTGGCCCTGAAAAATGAGGGCGTATACATGTCGGCCAAAGGTTCGTAATACCCCATACCGGATAACTTATCAATATTGTGTCCCAGATATGTTATTATCAAAGCTGCGTTGACAGCTTGGAAAGTTGTAAATCGGCTGGAAAGCCATTTCGACAGCTTCCTAAAAGGTAAATGTTCGTACTTGTGTCCTCTGGGACCATACTAGTAAGTATTGGCCTTCAAATATTGGTTACGGGTTATACAAAGCTAACCGTGAGAGGTACAAAGTCCAGACGGATAAAACGGCAAAAATCTGCAGCCTTTTTGATCGCAACGAAGGCCTCCCAATTGCGTGGTCTTCATAAAGTTTGTTATCAGCCAAATATGTCTCATATAATTTTTGCTAAAGATTCCACATTTTCTATGTATGCCAGAACAAACATGAATAAGCAGCAGAGAACACACGCTTATTAGGAGATGGATCATTGAGACTTACCGATCATCTTTGGCGAATCGACCGATAACCAATCGTACTTTTCCTAATCTTTAGTAAGCTATAGTACCTGGATCGACCTTTATGCAAGGCATAGTATAGAATAACAAAGAAATGTCTAGGAAATCATTGTGTTGACTTACCAGATGAAGTTTCTGTCAAATACATAGATCAAGGGTTCTCGTTAAGGACTACAGAATACATCGCTGCGATGAATACAAATGCCACCTCTATTTACGTTAGTAATTTTGTAGATCTTTCATCTTCTCTTCTCCTAGCCTACCACACTTCACACAGAAACCTGTCTAATATATATCAGTGAAGAGCATCGGATTCCAACGAATCGGATCGTTGGCCGACGTCACTGATAGAAAATATCAACTGAGTACCAGCTGAAAGCTGACGCGTGGCAGCAGCCAGACATGATACCGGGGCTCCATGGATTTGGGCTAGAACAAAAGCAGCCCAGGTCTCTGTGCTATTTCCCAATTGCTGTAGCTCACAATCACACGGTCATAGATTGATTGGGTACTCAACTGGCCAAGCGCATGAGTTGGCAATAGTTTTCGTTGCGCTGAAGCGGAATACGACGTCGCATGTTGAATTACGATAGGCCGATTGTGTCCCTGTGGCGTCTTGCTGCTAGCTGAAAAGCCGGGGGCTCGCCAAGAGCAGCACCTGGCGGCATTCTGTGCGGCAGCGACTCGTCCTCAACTATCCAGAAAAGCATTGCTTACTCATTAGAGGTACTGCGAAATCAGATAACAACATAGGATCTACTTTCCGCGTTAAAAGAGTATCACGATTCATAGTCTACTTATTTTCGATAACTATCACTTCTAAAAATCGGTTTCTGTAACGCCGTAGACATATAACGATGGTTATTTCTGGGAATTATTAATTTCATTATCACCAATTTAAATTAGCTTTCAATTTGGAGTAAATCGTTTACCATTTTCTCCGCATTTTTATTTTCCTATCTCGTACTTTTGTACTACTTCGGACTTATATAGGACTCGGCATGCTTTCTCATAGGAGCTGAATGCAGAAAATAGTTAAGAAATTCCTAACATTTTCCGAACCATCAACGCCTGTAGTGCGATTCTTATTTCCCAACATACGCTATCGAATTCCAAAGATTCTTGCTGCAATCAAACAATCCTGCACGATTTGGCATCAATGGTAATGAGGAAATGTATGGCAGTCATTCGGTGAAAATATGTGGTGAATTAAAGCATAACTCTAACGATAAATTGTACGTACTGTAGAAAGTACGTGGAAGGTATAAGACATTTTGGAACGAATCCCAGATAGAAAGGAAAGAATATATTCCCTTATTTTGTAAAGCTTGATATGTAAACCCAATTCTAAAGGGAGCCCGTTGTCGTATTTACTAATCATACCGAACAGCTATAGTTACTCTTCAGCCATTTATGCTAAAATATCGAATAGTAATTGTAACTAATTAGCTTACAAACATTGACACTAGATTATTAAACAACAACTAGTATTTCGATTAACCATCCCAAGAAGAAAGTGACTCAGTTACAGTGCGGTCGCATCACAATGGCGGTAGAGATGGGGGAAGGTATGACGACGAGTAGCTCTATATTCCGTCATATAAATCGACCGTCAGCGCAGCACAACTCTGCAAATAGTTATCATCTCAAACAAGTTCGCGGATCCCTGCAATCTTCCATGAAAATCGATTAGTGAAACTCGAACATTAATAATTATCTACCAGCCTCTGATTTAAAAGACAATATGAATTGGAGGGAGAAAGGGTGAGATATCAATGACCTCAGACTTTTGATTCAATCTTTCTCAGCTTTAGAACCTGGCCCATAGCAGTCAAACAGGTTAGCAAAAAAGCACGGCGAATTTTACGCTTTATGGTATGATTAGCGAGTGGTTACCAAGATTAAACTGCAAGCCTCCCCTGATTTTAGTATTCACGAGTTGTGAACTACTGGATCACTCATCTAAGAGCTGCAAAAGCTACCTGTGCGTTGCTTTATCCACGATCCTCATTGGCTCCCTCGGATTTTCGGCGTATTGAAGCAAGCGAATCCTCTGATCACTGATCACAAAAGGCCATAACCTAGCGCAGTCATTTAAATTATTCTAATCGAGGAGAAATGTCGTATAAATCAATTCCATGCTTCAAAATTCCTTTTCATGCAACCTTTCCCAGGCCGATGCACGAACGAACCCGTACACAATCGCACTCGAGATTGTAGAATTCATACCAGCCACGCCAGCGCTCTACCATCTCCACGCTGAAAGGAATAATGGTTAATCCGAGCCATGACGCAATTGAAAGGGACGACAAGTCCGAAATAATAGATGATACTGACGCTGAAAAGACATCTGAGAAGAATGAGCACTCTGATACTGCAGAAAACACTCTACCAGACCTGTCAGAGGGAAACGATGAGATCATTGTAAGGTGGAAGGGCTCAGATGATCCCGAAAACCCCCTAAACTGGCCAGCATATAAGAGAAATGGGCATCTTGGTTTAGTTGTGATCATAAGCTTCATAGCGTAAGTCTTCAGATATCAGAGCCTATCAGACCACATCATTAATCCTGGGTGCAGATCATTCGAATCCTCTATTTTTGCTCCTGCTGTTAATCAAGCAATGGAAGAATTTCACTTTACCAACGAATTGCTAGGAGTATTTGCTGTCTCGGTATATGTTCTGGGGTTCGTTATCGGACCGTTTTTAATCGCACCTCTCTCGGAACTTTACGGGCGATTATACGTATATCATACATGCAATATCCTCCTCGTTATATTTACAATTGCATGCGCCGTCAGCCCTAGCCTTCCGTCCCTAGTGGGGTTTCGATTACTTGCTGGATGCGCAGGGGCTGCTCCACTCACAATAGGTGGTGGGACGGTAGCAGATGTAGTTCCACCCGAGAAGAGAGGCCGTGCAATGGCTGTGTACGTGCTTGGGATTGTCCTGGGGCCGACTATTGGTACTTTGACTGGAGGCTTCATTGCCCAGACAAAAGGTTGGCGTTGGATTTTCTGGGTCGTGACAATAATCGTGAGTATTAATATGAAGCTACTTATTACAAGCTGCCCCTAACATTTATATAGTCCGGATCTCTCACGGTCCTAAGTTTAATATTCATGCGTGAGACTTACGCACCAAGAATTTTAGAATTACGAGCTGCGAGATTGAGAAAAACCACAGGCAACTCTTCTATACGTTCTTCAATGCATTCAGGTTTAGCGCCTAAGGCATTATTCATACGAGCAATAGTTCGACCATCAAAAATGCTAATATTCTCACCTATTGTCTTACTTCTTTCTGTATACACAGGAATCGCCTATGGTTATTTATACCTTCTTTTTACTACTTTCACTCCGATATTTGAAGATCAGTACCATTTTTCTAATGGCATCGCCGGTCTGGCATATATTGGGCTAGGAGTAGGAGCCGTTTTGGCAGTGATTACCCTGGGTATCGTCAGCGACCGTCTCATGAAAGCATCAGCTTCGGGACAAAGAAAGCCAGAAAGGCGACTGGTGCCCATGGTAGTCAGCACTTCTTTTATACCTATTGGTTTATTTTGGTTTGGGTGGAGTGCCAAGGCAGAAGCTCACTGGATTGTACCGATTATTGGGTCCTCATTTGTTACTTTGGGCTTCGTTGGGACATTTGTAAAATCCATAATCCTTTCGTGGGATTCCAGTGCTGACATCTTTCTTAGCTGCCTATTCAAACATATCTGGTCGATGCTTTTACCATTTACGCTGCATCTGCATTAGCATGCAATGCTATCGTACGTTCAATATTTGGTGCCGTCCTGCCGCTAGCTGGTCGAAAGATGTTTGCAACTCTCGGGCTCGGGTGGGGTGCTAGCCTCTTAGCATTTATTGCCCTGGCAATGGTGCCAGTTTCTTTACTATTCGTTTACAATGGCGAATATCTGAGGAAGAAGTTCCACCGGCCTCTATAGAGGCTATCGGACCTTACTGTATAGATTCCTTGCTCGAAAGATGAGTGTTAAAGTATATTTGGTCAGCTAGAACAAGTTCAACAGCCCGAGCATCTTCCACTATCTCCAACACTATGTCTGGAAGTTACCAGAAATCCCCAATTGGAATACATCCTTACATCAGTTATGTTTAGAATTAGAATTATTCCGATAGAATTATTATGATTCCATTGCTTTAAGGGCTATTAAGATCCTTGTGTCCTCACTGAGTCAATCGGGCCAATTCGGTCACGTTGGCCTATGCGCCTTAATGTATCCAAATGACCTCTTCTCGCCAAAGTTGACCAAATTGGTTTGAGTAATGATGACGATGGCACGCAGACAGGATACGTGGCGCACCTCGGCAGGTTCATAGGTTCATATATTATTCAGGTATGCAGTATGAAAATAGCGGCGAGGGAAATGTGGGATGGATTCTTCTTACATATTATGATTATGATGGACCAAGATAACCTGTCGGAATCCTTGTGGAATAAACATGATGGGCTTGTTGTTACTCCTGATTCAGATACGAAAGGAACCTATTAAAGGGGGAGACCCAACAACATTTTTCTTGGCTCCTGTTGAAAATAAAGCTCCGATTCCTCACCATTCAGTTGATGGTGTCAATTTAAGTCTTACTTCAAATTCGGCTAAAGGTTACTTCAATTAACGGTATATGAGCCCCGAAAACAACGAAGAATTGAGAGGAGATACTCCTTAATTAAATTAAATATTTTCCCGTTTTTGAGGGAAAAACAAGTGTGAAAGCATATACTAAGGTCAGGGAGATATCACCGGAAATTCACATGTGTTTGAAAAATTTCTAACAAACTGAGGTCGATAACTTTGTGTTCATCTGATAATGTCCAAAAGGTATATCACAATTAAGTAAATGTTAGCGGCATAACGGTTGATTGGACATTTGTGATTTTCGGTCTTAATATTCTTGATTCAGTAAGAGTGTACACCAGGAAATAGTACGTAAACACACCTATATAGTGGCGATAACACGTGTATTGAATGGCAATTGATTGCGCGCTTCTCGTACAGTTACGGTGGTTCGCACCCTCAGTCAGGGGTACGCTGTACAGGATCGCCTTCTCTTCTGAAAGCGAACTAGCCTCCGCGTTGGAGCTCGGAGAAATTAATGGCCGAGTCCTCCGCCTTCGAATCACCTTCTCTCTAAGCTTTCAGCTTATTTCGGCGGCATATCTAGAGATTAGTTTTGAGTACTACGATTTTGACTTAGTTAACTTTGCTTGGCATAATTGTACAAGAAAAGCTTGGTTGTACAATATCTGGCAAAAGAAACTTCAAAAATCACAAATTATCAAATAAGTTGAGAATAATAGCATTGCTAGCAGTACTGGTAATGACATCGGCGTCAAAAACAAATGAGAGTCCTGTCAAACAGAGGTTGGAATGACTGCAATTCCGAGGAATACACAGGTCACAAATGTCGGGATTGTAAAGATCGCGTTGAATTGAAACCCACTTCAGCAGCAAAGCCTTCAACAAAATTTCTCCCCAAAGCCTAATACCAAGTCAGTCGTGTATTATTAAATGGAATTGGCTCTTTAGAATATCTACTTACTTAGACACAGACTGCTTCTGTACCACTACCACAGTTGCAATTGGGGTAACACGGTGCCCTTGTGAGATATCCCGATTCCACTTGGGAAGAGAGATAACAGTAACAGGATGTTCCAGTACCACATCCACATTTGGGGTAACAGGGACATTCTGAAGCGCAATACTCAACAGGACAGCTCGAAGCCGTTGCTAGAGCTCCAAATACTCCAAGAAATACCAAGGTAAGACGCATTTTCGAAGTTTGAAATTGGTCGAAATTCTGATCTGTAAGTAACGGTGAAAATTTAAAAGGGAGGCTTTTGGTAATCCGTTCTCTTATTCTGTTCATCCACAAGATTATATATACGCGAGATAAGTATGGCTTAATCTTTGATGGATTATGCTAGTTGGATTCTGATATTAGGTGTCAATGGCAAAATACACGGATATAGCCTATAACGGCACTCATTATCCGTTCATCCACATAACACCTAGGTTCGACAAAATCTTGCTGGTTAATCTTACTAATATTATTGGCTGTTCTTACTTTGCCTAGCTTTGTCGTACGTCTCGGTAAGCTTCACCTAGCCTCAGTCTGAACATACTCCTCGGAAATAATATAAACTGGAACTAGTATCCTGTTTTAGTTGATAGCAGAAGTCCGTAATTGGACAAAATATAGTGAGCAAGATAGATTTAATGCCTTAAATGCGGGGTAGATATTAGTTACAGTTCCTCTGATTATAACTGGTATGATCAATCTTAACCTTTAATCAGTATATTGATTAACATTATCCGTGTTTCCGTAGACCAGCGACCTCATGACTCATCGGTTCTGGGGAAACTACGGAGCGAAAATCATAACAGCACTGGAACAACCACGGAGATTTGTCCAGATGATGGAGGCAGGTATATCGGTAGACTATTTGTCCGCTTATTATGCATCCGTACAATATATCAGCGTGGTTTACGTGGTCCGTGGCGAGATCGTCTAACCCGGAAAATAGGGGCAATCTGGAATTTACGTAGTTTTGATGGAAATCAAAGCGAAATAATTGCCTTTAGTATAATCAATTAGCAATTATCTTGAGGCCGCCGTGGAACCGGAACTTATTCATGTGTCTAAGTCTCCATTTAGCTTAACCAGGACGGAGGGCGCCGCTGGCTGCTTCATGACCCCGCTCTTCTTTGTACCCCAACGACTAATTTACCCAGTATATTAGAAGGTCCCAAAGCTAATCATGTTGCTTTAAGCATAGCTTTAGTTAGCTAATATGTAACAATTGAACGAAGGATTCATGGGTTTGATGGTTAAATTCGCGAAGGAATGTAATCCCTGCCAGAATGCTGGCCGCTTCCGAGTCTTGCAAGCGCTTTCCACTCCTTTGCGTACGTGGATATCAAAGCTATATTTGCGGGACATACTGGAATCTGGGAGTGTTTGTTAGACATATACTACCTAGAAGATGAGGGAATATAGGTCGTTGAGAGATTCGTTAGACAAGACTTAAAGCCTAAAGCTCAATCTTGCTTCACAAACGAGATATGTTGAATATGGAGTTTTTAGTACGTAATATACGAGGTGTCGATTTCGATGGATTTCATTAGGGCGACGCTAAAAACGCTGATGGTTTTAATTTTGTAGTTGAGTGCCTATGAGCACCTTGTAGTGTCTAGGATGTTGAGAGGGGAGTATCGCGGATTGAAAGGTACGCCAGAATGCAGAACCTGAGCTATCAACTTGATATACCGAAATTCGAATCGTAGCTGCGTATAGATCCCAGTCAGCCACGATATTAATAATCGAATCGTTACCCTTTTCGCATTTAACTTCCCCCTCTGTCCAATCAAGTTATGTATCGAGGTTGATACGAGAATAGTTCCGTAATAAGGCAGTGCTTGTCTCAGCATGACTTTCGAATTCAATTGTTGACCTGACTACAAATTTACAGCGTTGTTAAATTGATTGTTCTAATCTAAAGTGAATATCGTTTGTAGCATTCTTTAAGGTCATATGGAGCATTAATCAGCAGCCCAGCAACCTGCGCACTTCAGGTTCTTGATGCAGCTTCTTTCGATTTGGGTTAATACTTATTTGATTATTTGAGTATCCATCAGTACCAGCTGCAACGCTTTTTGAGCTGTCAAGATGTGGTTCAGAATTTTTGGAATTTAGTTACGTTTTCAAGTAGAATTAAATTTTTATTCTTTCATGATTCCCAATTATTTTGAGCTAAATTATCATGCTCCGTCTGACTACAAGCCATTTCTTTTATGTGTGATTATTGTCGTGCAAGTTCGCTACCAAGCAATTCTTGCGATTGGTCCTTTTGGCCATGCTCTCACCAATAGTTTCCTAAACTCATCCATCAGAAGGATGCCCAGAGCTAGAGGAAGAGGGATGAGCCAGAATTCAATGGGAATACTGGCTGTGCCGAAGATGGACTGAATGCTTGGCTCCTCAGTTACAAACACGGCGATGACGAAGCTCATAAGAGCCCCGGCCAATAACCACGGATTTCTCCTCTGTCTTCGGACAGGGTCGGCTTGGACGATTGATAGCCTCTTATTTCGAATACTAAGGATATTTCCCCACTGTAAGATTACAAGCGTGACGAAATATACACTCTGCCCCACTATATTGAAGTGGGTGAGTTCGTCTTGGGTATAGCCGTAAAAGCCGTCGGAATAGCTCTCGAACGCAAAAATCAGGGCATGGAAAGGGATTCCTGCATGTTTATACATATAAAAGAAGAACATTGAATGGGCACAGACGGTCTCCATAACCCCAATGAAGAGATAACTTTGACTGTAGAGCTTGAGGTTGATCAAGTGGTCCTTTTTGTGATTCCGGGGTGGAAGGCTAAGCAAGTCGAACTCCTCCTTTTCCATGATAAGAGAGAGTGAGAGAAATAAATCCGTGAAGACGCAAATGATGATCATGAGGAAGGAAGATAGAGGGAGAGGAACTCCGAAGTAAACATTCATCAGGACAGGCCAAATCTCGGACCAAGATCCAGCTGGCAGAAGGTAACCAATGACCTTCTGTAGATTCTGGAAGACGAGACGCCCAAGCTTGATCGCCTCAACAATTGAATCGAACTTGTCAAGAAGTACAAGATCAGCAGCTTCAATTGCGACGTCACTGCCTGAGCTAATTGCAATGCCAACATCGGCTGCACGAAGAGCGGGTGCGTCATTCACACCATCTCCGGTGACGGCAACTGCATTTCCACGTGCCTTAAATTCCTTCACAATCTTGAGCTTCTGTTCAGGCGTCGTACGCGCAAAGACGATTTCTTCATATGGACAGATTATATCCCAGTCCTCATCTTCCAATTTTGCAATGTCGGTTCCTTCGAGCAAAAGTCGGGTTTGGGAAGACGCGGCAACGGAGGGTTCTCTCTCTTGGGAGCCACCGACGAGGCTGCGATTCCTCACGATGGTTTCGAAGGTATCAGGATTATCTCCGTTCGAGCTGAAGATGCCGATATCGCGCGCGATTGCTGCCGCGGTAAGGCCAAAATCACCCGTTACCATGAAGAAGCGAATTCCTGCACGCCGACAGGATGCGATCGTGGAGTGGACTTCTTTACGTGGTGGGTCAACGATGCCAAGGACACCGATAATGGTTAGCTCATCCATATTCTCCTGGATCTCGTCTCCGAACGCATTCGATCCGAGTTCTGCAGTTGGGTACACGTGTCGCTGGCACAGCAAGATGACCCGTTCGGCGTCTCGTGAGAGTTGTTCCTGAAGTGCAACAAATCTGGCCTTGGAAGCAGAGTCTAGTTGACAGATGGCATTGTTCTCATACGACCAGTAACTTGTGCACCGGCCCAGCAGCACATCAGGCGCTCCTTTTACCAGCATGGAAAATCGAGATTTCTCGGCTGTGGATTCCGTGCAACTTATTGGGGCCTCATGTAGACTGAGCATCCACTTATTCTTCGAGTTGAAAGGTATTTGGAACAATGTCGGACTTGCAGCTCTGATTGAGTCTACAGCTCCGCCTTTAGCTGCTTCTGCGAACTTCAGTATTGCTCCATCCGTGGCGTTTCCTTGAACATCGCGTTCCAGGACCGGGCGATCAAGTGAAAGGGCATCGAAGTATGCGTCATTGCATAATACAGAAGATTGATGGAGCTCATGTAATGCCGCCGATTCGCCGCCAGAAAGTATCGCAAATGCTTGTTCCGCATCCATCCGCTTGTCTATAAAGCCGACAGATCTCACGACCATCCTATTCTCGGTCAGAGTTCCAGTTTTATCGGAGCAGATGATGTTGACGCAGCCCAACGTTTCAACCGTGGATAATCCCTTGGGAAGGATATTGTTCTTCTTCATTCGTTGTGCTATGACCATCAGAGTGAGGGCCACTCCGACCGGCATTCCCTCTGGGATGAAAGCAACCACGCAGCCCATGACATCGTCCAACATCGCAATGACGTTCATGAATACGAAGTGGTCAACTCTGAGCCAACCAACCCAAGTGAACAGAATGGTGCAGGCAAGAAATGCCGTGAGAACCACGATGATTCGGATAAAACGGGAGATTTCCTGCTGGATGAGGGTTGGCTGATCTTTCACCGAGTGAGTAGCTTTGGCAATTCTACCCATGACGGTATTTCCGCCAGTCAGGACAACCACGCCTGTAGCATTACCATTGGTGACCATTGTGCCCATCAGAGAAATGTTGCGCGTTTCAAGGTAGTTGTTGTCGGTCATGTCGACGGAGCCGTCAATCTCTTCAGACTCACCAGTCAGCATGGATCGATCAAAGCGGATATCTCCCGAAGTTGTCAAGAGACGCAGATCAGCAGGGACTTTATCGCCAATTTTGATGCGGACAATGTCACCAACGACGATGTTGGTGGAAGGAATTTTAATTCCTTCACCGCCGCGCACAACCGTGGCCTCAGCGGGAAGCAGATTCAAAATTGAGTTCATCGTTCTGGCTGTAGACCAGTCCTGGAAAGCAGCGAAACAGGCCTGCAAGAATATCACTATCAGGACCAGAATGGCCAATCCAAGGTTATACGGCGCAGGGTCAGGATCTCCCAGTGGTCGCCAGCAGATGAAGAAGATTATCACACCGACCCAGAGGATAGAGCAGAATCCGCCAAAGACGTATTGTAAAAGCTTTTTCAAGTAGTTCTCACGACGGTGAGGGAATATGTTCTTTCCATCACGAGAGAGTCGCGTTGCAGCTTCATCCACACCAAGTCCGCGGTCTGATCTCACGTCGAGCTCCTCACACACTTGGGAGCCGTCTTGGAGATGGAATTGAAGCTTGGAAAAATAATCACCATGATCCTGTTCTTCCTCAACTTTCTTGCCCTTCTGTCTTTTCTTTTTTTCATCCTTCTCCTCTCTCTTCTGGTTTCTACTCTTGGTCTTTTTCAGCTCCTTGTGTTGAGACTCGGACACTTCGAAGGATAATGTGCGAAATTCTATTGGAATGCCTATTGCGGCCGACTGCCTACGACTCTGGAAGCTGGAGATAGAGTTACCACCAGTGGAATCCCGTCTTCTCCTTCCATAGTCCGGACGGTTGGGTCGCTCGTTCGGCTCAAACGTGATGCGTGGAGGTGGCATGAAAACCTCAGCGGCTTCGACATCGTTCACGGTTTCCTCCCCGGCGCCCATTTCAAGATATTATACTAAATTGACAGGAGCAGCCCCTTTATTTGAAACGGAGGAGTGGAATGTGTAAACCACTACAATGGCGTGTATAGGAGCTAGATAAGCTTGAGGAGAACGTGGAAGTGGAAACAAACAAGGGAATGGGTATCGTGGTATCTTCTTATACCAGCTGCATGCCCCAGCAGCCCAAGAAAAAAATTATTATTTAATAATTATGCCACATCTATGACATGTGCGTGGCATTAGTGGCGCTCAACTCTACCGCAACAATGAGAAAGGTGAGCCATTTCGTCTCCTCATAGCGCTGTTTTAACGCTTGCCCGATAGTTGGAAAACCTTAGATCCCACGCCCTCATGAGAAGACAGGTGCAACCAGAGCTATACCACTTCCCAACTCGGCGAGAGCCAGTGCTTCAGGTTATTTTAGTGCCGGGAGTCTTTTTGTTACGTACAAGGTGAGGCATTTTCAGGTTGGCCACATGCTGAAAATTTTACCCGAGTGGAAATGATATGCCCCCAATGGTCGTCCTAGCGCTGTGCTCAGGGACTGACAGCACAGCGGCAGTGTCAGCCAGCAAACACTGACATGCGTAGTAATTGACTACGCCTTGTAAAATTGCGGTGTCCATCAGGACTGTCTGGATCACCGCCCGGACTTGATTGGCACGTCTTCTAAGTGCCTGCTAGTTTGCCATGCTTGTTTGGGCACTCAAATAGGGTGATGAAAACGATCTTAGTCAATGAATCGCGTCAGTCAGAGAATACATGCAGTCAAGGAACTTGGGTGCGTTTGATCGCCCCTGGCGCTGAAGTAACCATTGAATGCTGCCCCGAATATCAAACATAGTCTGCGATTCCTTTGTCGCTGGCGAGGACAATAGAATGCATTACACTGTTTGTATGTCCCTATGGTGTCCATACAGGAGCAGGCGGGGCGCTGAAATGGGGTCTGATTATTCCAATACAAACAGCGATGAAAATGCATTCGAGCGGTCTAATTCTATGTATAGGGACATTTCCATATACCCGGGCTGCTATGAATGAGCTTGACGGAATCCAGCACAATATGGATCAATATTGATCCCCTTAGGATAGCATGAATTGTGCAATGTTTTACTGGCAGAGATACAGCCATTATTAAACCGTGAATGTCTTCCATCTTCCTAGCTCCATTTTATTTCCCGCACTTCCACAGCACCTCCGCTCAATCTCAGTCATTATGACCGTCATCGCGATATCTGTATTCCAGACATATGTTAACATTTCTCTAAGTTCGAGAACGCAGTGCTGGATGTAGGCGTCATCAACGTTCCGTTCCTAACTGTGTGGCGCTAAGGGCTATAGTCGGGCATGTAAATGGGGTCTTATGATTGCGAGTCGAAACACCACCGGTGCAGGCTGTTGTATCGAAGCAGCCTCTGATGTGCAAGACAACGGTTTTCTGCTAGAGTTGCCGGGGGTCAGGATGAGATTATTGAGTATCTCTGGGTAGGTTCATGAAACTCACCAGAGCGGGCAAGTTTCCCCAAAGCCGAGTAACCATGGATCAAGGCAACGTCGGTGAAATATATGAGTGCAGGGAAGTATGCGAACGTTTTCTCCCTCGTAGAACTCCTCTGTACATATGGAACAACGAGAAGTCTCGTGGTCAGGTGGCCCTTTCACGATCGCTTCAGGGGGATCACATATACATCCTTCCTTTTGCTCATTCACAACCTCCTTCACAGTAGTGAGTGAAGACTCCTTTACCTGTGCCCACTCAGCACCAACTAGTTTGCCCAGACCAGCAGCACCATTTGTTCGGGGTTCGGCGAAAGGAAGCAACTCGGATTTATACTTGACTACCGGGATGGATTTCAAAATGGAGATTTCAACGCCCTTTGGTTTTTGAGACTCGGCAACGTGTGAAGGCGGCGAATTCTCAGGGAAGATAAACGCGGGCCGCAGTCGATTCATATAATGCGCCACTATTAAGATGGCCCCAAGCAATGCCAGAGCAAGGCCGATGGATAAGGCAGTCCTGTGGCTATCATAAGAGTCATGATTTGGAGGCACGGGCGCAGTGGCCATCTCCCAAAGGTGTTACTATCGGCGAGCAGAATTGTTTCATGAGACGGGGCTTATTAGCATTAAATTTGAGTTCTCCATATATCGAGTAATTATATCCCGCCATTATCGACTCCAATTTACCAACTTCACCAAAATCGCGGCTCAGAGAAGATCGTATCAGTCTAGCTCTGGCTTCACATCGGACGCCTCAAAATCGGATAGTTGTGCATGGTTGGTGCCAAAGAAGACCCTAAAACTCAAATCTATGTGTCATTGCGCAATGCAAATGCCATACGGATCTTCATTTCCGTTTGTCATATAAACTCAGTCTGCGTGGATCATGAGCAACACGGTATGCCACGCCCAGTTAATCGCTCAATATAATTCTGGTGGCAACGAGTTTCTGGGGACCCGAGCGCGACTTTTGGCAGGGTGGAAGTAAAAGCGGCGACGGTTTGTTAAGAAGTAGACATGACCAGTGCCCTGAATCCAGATTGGAGCAGGCCAAAATGCCTCATTTCGCCATGGCAAGGAAATCCCTCACAGCGGGTACTACGCGTACCCTAGGCCTCACCTAATACCAACCTAGGACAAGCCGCGGTCCAACTCCAGCGTTGCAAACAAAGGTAAAACGCGCAAAGATGGGCCTGGGGCGCGCAACACAAGCTCTTCGTCAATCTTGCGGGCCCATCGTAAAATGCCGCATATTCTGGGGAAATAACGCGGAGCCGGCTATTTCCACTCGCTACTTTGAAATCAAAGTAATATCTCGGACACGGTAAGTGGATGCCCCTTGATGTCTCTTCGTAAACCATGAGTGGGATTAATTTAGCTTTGTCTTGATGAAAAGTTTTAAGTAGGAAAAAGTGAAATGTATTCTTTAACACATGGGAGAGTGAGGCATATTAATAATGTGTTGCAAGGAACAATGCCGATTTGCTGCATATCGAGCACCGAGATTCACGTCGCCCCTTTCCTTCCTTTCCATATCATCGGTGAAAAATCTTCATATGAGTGAACATTGCAATACTGTAAGACTTGGGGTAGTTAGGCCTTCCTTCCTTTGTCACAAGAACTAATGAAATCTTTTACGAAGGATCTGTCACAGGCTTACGTCGTCATTGTGCGAACCGACAATTTCTAGCGCAGCACTCCCGACAATTAAGACGACCGGCGAGTTCCAGCACCCTTGAATGGAGATGAGTATACACATGATACCTCGATGCCCCTAGAGCAGTGCGCTTCTGTGGCTGAATATCCCTCGAGCGAAACCACCGGGATAACATACAGATCCGCATCAGTTATGGCAACGTCCACAATGATGCTCTGGAGTTATGTCCGCTTCTTACAGTGTCCATTACTCAACTGTGTATAACTCCTCTACGAGAATCCAAATCACACCATCGTCGAGTCATCTGCGCTGCCCTAGCTCCAGCCCGAAGTTCAACAAGAAAGCCCTCGAGGCTATCATCCCCTCGTCCAAATTGTTCCTTAACCTTCGACAATCTTAATTGTTAGCTCATCATATTATACTAGGGCAGTTTGCCATATATATCATGAGCCACCTCAACGATCAACAGAAGGAGGAAATATCAGAACATCTGTAGGGTGGGGACGAGGAAAATTGTCCGGGTCCTTCTACACTTGTTCCAGTCTCTTGGACAACATGATAATTGCTATCAAACGGCTGATGAATTACATCACATCATATGTTGTAGTGCAGAGAAGGTAACTATGAATAAGTAGGGCCTCTATGATCCTCTACAAATATGAGAATGGATAAGCTCTCGTTGAGTGGTTGGTTCGTTCATAGCCAGTTCAGTATACTTGATGGGTACCAGGATGTCAATCGTAAATGCATCTAACCGACAAACTTTTGGCTTCTTCACTTGAGCAGATACCTCTAGTAATAATGATATATCACTGCCGGAGAATTCACAACGCAAAATAGGGTTTAAATAGATATTTACATAATCTTATATTCATATTGACCCATGCTATTAACCATGCCTATCCATATTCCTCAGCTACTCCTGTCTGAAAAAAAAATCCCTTGCTGCACTACCACTGATTCTTTATTTGATCAGAACCTTACACCATCTAGTAATGCTAACTGCTAATGCTATTCTATACGCAAAAACCCCATAACGCCCACAACTCATGCCAATTGGAAACGTTTACTATTAGATGTCAAGACTTTCATGTTCATTTCTGGTTAAATGGTCGGATTGTTCCGTACTCTGTCCTAATACGCGCTGCAGAGTCATTGGGAGGACCCAGATGGGCTGATTCTGGGTCATATTCCGCCGGGGAAAATTCAATTGGACCACAAGGGGAGGGAACTGTGAAAGCAGGCCAAGCGAAATGGGTTGGAGTGCCCGGTTGCGGGGATCCGCTGTCATCGATGGAATTATCCGATCTTGACTTTGCTATTAGCCGTGGATAAGACAGCAAATTCCAGCCCTGTCTTCGGTCAGAATTTTCTGAACACTGATTCAAGAGGTAATGCCCTAGCTTTCCCGCTGGGAGGCTAAGACCATGAACAATCTGCGTCATTGGTCAGTCCAAAGTCTCACGTTTGATTTAGAAGACTTACAATGTTGCAAATTGTAACAAACCACACAACAACAGTCATGATTTCAGCAAGATTGGCGGCCTCGGCGACTTGCCGACCATTTTTGTCAACGATCCCATCCAGGAATTCAAGCCCGATGTACAGATATAATATGGCGCTGACTCCAACCGGACCGAAGAATCCCACAAAAATAGCTTGACGGTAGTCTTCTATTTGAGGAATGAACGTTTTCAACGCAACAATGGTTGGCAGCCGGCGGAACAGAAGAATTAGAACGCCGATGAAGATGAGGCGATGTAAAGGTACAATGTCGTTCTGTAGGAACTTCTCCCAAGGACAAACTGTTCCAAACCACATGAAAATACTGAGATTTAGCAGCATGTCGATAGTCGGTTGCAACGCATCGTCGAGAGTCTTCAGTCGGAACCAGTCATCCCATGTGAAGACATTCCCAGCAATGAAACATGCCAGCACGTCATCAGTGGCAATAAACCCACAGCTGCCAACAATGAAAAGAGCTAGAGCAATGGCGAAGACGAGAAAGCTTTCTCGATCCACTAGATTTTTATCTTCGGTCCACTGCAACAATTCTCGAGCGGCCCAACCTACAACTACCCCGTACACTATGCTTAGGAGGATAACGTATCCCCAGGTTTCTCCTAACCAGAGATTTCCAACCTCCTGAAGGCCGCCAGCTTGCAAGGCGTCTCCTAGGCTTATATTTTTGATTATATAGAGCGCCAGAAACAGGAAAGGATATCCGAGGCCGTCGTTTGCCCCAGATTCGGCAACAATAATACGCTGGAGGTCTCTTGGCACGTTATTATCAGCAAACTTACCCTTAACGATTCCATTACTCAGGACTGGATCGGTGGGCGAGATGCATGCTCCCACAGCTAAAGCATAGATAAATGGCAGATCGGGTATCATGAGCCAAATAATCGCGCTGCTGCATAGCCACATGCTCGTCAAAACGGGGCCTAGAAACACCAACAGTGATTTCCACTCGGTGCTCAAATATCGGCTAGGCAACTGGACGCCGGTGAGAACCAACTGAACCCCGATAACTAAACGGCTAAAGTTGAGGGTAATAGAGTTAAGACTGGTAAGGGAACCATTTGCAAAATCTAAAGGGTCGATAATGCCTAGCCCAAACGGAGAAAATACCACGCCGACAACCAAGGAAATTACTGTTAAGGTATTTAGTTTTGACTTATGAAACTTTACAAGAATCCCAGGTACCTACAAGCCTCAGAGATGTAAAACTTTTCTTTGAAAAGATACGACACCGATCCAAAGATGACTATAAACCCGCCGAGAATCCAGCACACAAGATTGAAATTCGTGTCGGCGATATATGGCATCTTTATGGAGCAGTGGGCAAGTACTGCACGCAGTTCAGTTAATTTCCTGCCAAGAACTCTATTCTAGAAATCTTAAAAGTAATACTGATGGGATTCTATTCGAGATCCGTGAAATGGTTCACAAAGGTCGCCTGGGAATCAGCGCATCGTCTGTTTTGAAAAAGCTTTCTGCGTATATGGAAATTCTGCCGTTCTTTACTACTGCGTCTTTAAACAAGGAAAACAGCTTCTAAGGGGGGGTTAGCACCTTATCAGAAGTGTCACGGGGGCATGTCTTCAGCGTAGCAGACCAATCAGCAGATGGACCCGCGAAACACACGCACTGTCTCTCTTGTAGCCCCACCGCCTGGGCATCGATCTGCTCGGTTGAAACAACAGTAATTGGTGGCTTATCAGTGTGGAACCATGCTAATTTACAATAATAGATAAATACGGGTGAAACCAGGTAGACCCCCCGATTTTACGAAAAATTCACCTTTCTCAAAGAGCGTTAACCGTGAACAGGGAAATCAAGTAGCGGTGTTGGATCGAGAGATTCTGTGTCACTGCCGATCAGGCGGAGCGGATGTTCCAGATGACCTCGTCTGCCGACTTCTGTTTCCTTTTATGGGTTCGACCCAGCCTGTCGGATCGGGCATGTGAATCTCGCAGGCAATAGACGGAAATGGCCCTCTCTTGAGCTTATTCTCTCATGCCATATTGTCCCGCTCTGGCTTTAATACTAACAAGCTCTAGAGCGAAAGACTGGATTTCTCCAATCGAGCCAAGGTACTTCTGTACTTGTCACATTTATTTATCGCCAGAGAAGGGTATAATTTCCCCCTACTAAGGTAAAATTAAATTTGTTGCAAACTTGTGGCATTATCATAACCAGGGTATCCCAAAACATCGCAGTGATAGCCCCTCATGCTCCTCTTAAAAACAGCAAAAAGCCCCGACAAAATTTAAGAACAAGTATTACTCAGATCGTTGCGGACTCACGAATGACTCTGAAAACGCAACAACGGGCGGCCGATTCTATATGCATCTCATCGCAATGGTTAGTCAAAATCAATGACGGAAAGGGGGTGGATACGCTGACATTTACTGCACTCCTCGTTTCCTCTTCGCACGCGTTACAGAGTTGTATTGAATTGCACCATCGAGATCTCAAAACTTGCGATGCAGTGAGCCTACGCGAAGGTGCGGGTTGGAGAATGGCATATATAACGTTTCGACAGTCCTCCTAGATTTGCAACAGTTATAGAGAAGAAGTCTTGTCGGTGAATGTGACTTACATCTTGCAGCCTCTCGATAGGTGGAAATCCAGTGACTAGTGTTCGATCCAAAACATATCTCGAATAGTTATGGTCTTCGTCGTTTACTGCGGCGTCCCAGAGTAGTTTCCCGGTCCTCATTGCCATGTAAATTATCCCAGTAGCCCAGATATCCACCATGCAAGGGTCGAATTTGCTACTTCGAAGTTGCTCAGGCGCCATGTACGGGATTGTGCCACTACGGCCAGCACTCTTGCGAGGTTGCTCTTCCCAGGGAAACCGAAAGCATTCTGCTTCCCCAAAATCAGCTATCTTCAGAACACCGCGGCTAGTTAGCAGTAGGTTTTCAGGCTTGAGATCGCGATGTGCCACCCCAACAGAATGTAGGTAGTCTACTCCAAGCATAAGTTGTTTGAAGAAACAGTTTGACTCCATCGCCTCGAGCCTCTTCGTTTTGAGAATTAAGGTTGCTAGATTTCCGCCATCACAATACGCCATCACTTCGACGTAGTTATCATTAGGATCCTGAACTAGATAAAGAGGATTGATGACGTTGACATGTTGAAGACAAGTGGCAATGCAGAATCCCGACGTAGAGCGGTTCCGATATGCCCTGGTATCTTCCTTCGGTTTGCGTCGATATTCTTTAATCGCGTAAAACTGGTCTTCTTGGTTGTTATTAACACTGGGCCTTCTCAACAACCTCACAGAACCAGATCTTCCATATCCAATGCTCTTGGTAGCTTTCCCGTATTCTTCCCAGAACTCCTGCACGCTCAATATTTCTTGGGATGACTGCATCCTAATATCAGCCCAAGTCTTCTGACCATAGAACTAGATGTTTACCTCTCCCGCGATAGCAACCTGTGGTTTCTGATCCCTTGTTATGATGCTTCCCAGAATGGAAGGGAAATGGCTGTCATTTCGTTGAACATGAAGCTGATGCTCGTGTCTGCCGTCAGCGTGAATCTTAAAATGTGATTTCCAGCGAGTATCCTTGTCGTCACCCATAGGCTGATGCTTTGTGTCTTGCTTGTGCGTGATGGGAGCCATAGATCGGCTAGGAGGTATGGCTGAAGTCTTAATATATTTCGGGCAGACTGCTACTTTAGTATCTCGAGATTCAGCAGTCTAGTGGCCCTGAACGGCAGTGGTTAAATAGCTCAGTCAGTCAATAGAAATTCACTCAGGGATAACTAGCGCACCTGTTGTTTGAAACTACGGCTCGTTGTGGTCGACTGAGGGATTTTTGCCTACACCTAGCAAGACATCAGACAGTCGCTGCCGTAACGACCGCTCGCTATTTCATCACAACAGATACCCCATTAATCTTGCTCCTTGGTAATCCTATGAGTTCTATTTGCTAATTTCTTGCTCTTTTGACCCATATACTTGCCGGTATCTAAGCTTCAGTTCGCGATTGCTTTTGTCTAACCTTATGACACATACCGACGCTTGAGTGACTGAGCCTACGGTCAGCTTACTTTGTATCGGAATTAATGCGAACTTTTACGTTCTAGGCCAATTTCGCGACTACGAATTTGTATATTCTTTGGTTTTGTTACAGTTCGTGCGAGTGGCCATACAGTCAGTAACTGCATCCCGCTCGATTGAGGCCTGGGCTTCAAACTATCCGCTGGACTGCTCTTTCAGATTGCAAGGGTAGGCCAAGCAGCTCTTGACATAAAGTGGGGTTCCAGAGAGATATCTCTCTGTCTGTTCATGTATTCACTGAATGCCACTCGAAATTCCCGAGTTGCGTCATTAACAACTCCTGGGTCTTTCATGGTCACGTGAGAATCTAGACCGCTACCAACGACGTGGATCTCGTGGTATCACCAAAGTGAATAAAACAAATTTTCGATAGTGGGTAAAGTAAAAGTCGTATACTCCAGACTCAGGACCTAATCGCTGACCATGCACATTCTTTGTAGATGGAGCCGCCTCAAGTCCCACCACCTTTCTCTTCCACCAATCAATAAAAGAGTTCAGGTGATTGGGCAGATGTTTAGTCTTGAGGCCGAATCTCCTTTACGATCCCAATCTTTAGATCTCAGACCCAATAGGAAGTAAGCTCTCAAGTGAAGTTTACGATCGGTTTCTTGAGGGGCCATTCTGGCTTCATGCGCTTGTCGGCCACCAGTTACCTCTCTGTGGTAGAGATAGAGTGAGGCTATGAAATGCGAATGAAGAAAGGCATACGACTTCCCCGACGGTTAGACCCGTATTGTATTGTTTTCAGCTGCTGGGAAGGGCTGGCATGGATGCAGGCAGCGGCGCATTCTGCGACCCCTCATTCGCAGCCTCGCCCAAAATACAATACATTGTTGCAGGGTCGATCGACCACACACCAATATCTGGCGTTTTCAGCTGGGCCAACCCTTGTAGCAGGACGCCCCTGTTCTCGACTGGTGCCTAGTGCTGCTGGATCCTGCGAGGCTGGGGGTCGCATATACTCAGTCGGCCTCTCTGTCACGTCTCCTTGCAAAGGGCACGAGTGGAGGAGCAGGAATCATGTTGTTCACTTTCCTATTCTCATAGTCGCTCGTATCATCCTCCCAACGACAATAAGCGGGTTATCCTGACTTTACCTGCGCGTTGAATATACTGCGTTGCGATCGCTGGGATTATTGCGATGGCGTGAAGTGTTTGGGCTGGTGGCAGGGGTCTTCTTAACCCGTCTCGTCCACATTGTCACAGCCTTGTCCAAAGGACTAAGCCCAAGTAAGGATCTGAGCTGAAGAGGCGTGGTAAACGCGAGGCTTCGACGAAACCCTGCATTTTCCCTAAGTTTATATATATCCTCCTGTTCTCTGCCCCTGGGCGTAAGGCTCCAAAAGTTCGAATGTGTTAAACAGGAGACCCGCGCCAGCCGGACGCTGTCTCACCGACCCTGATACCTACACTTTCGATATTAAGGCTGCCCTAAGTCGATCTCAGAACATCTTCTGGTTGATTAGGGGGTGTCAGTGTCTCTGCGGTGTCCCCCAAAATGGTCGTATCATACCCATACAAGAAGTTAGGAGATGGACAAATTCGGATTCTGCATTTGCAACCAGGAAGTAAGGATGACGGTGTCTTTATCTCAATCTCCTGTGAGCAATTACACGATGATATGATGCAGGATGAAAAACGGAGATACAAAGCCTTATCATGGCAATGGGGACACCGGGACAAAGAAAAATATATCCGTGTGAAGAATCGAAACGATGAGGGCCTCTACGTATTTCAGCTGCCCGTAAAGGAAAATCTCTTGAACGCATTAAAACATCTTCGAGATGAAGAGAATGAGATACGACTCTGGGTTGATGCAATCTGCATTGACCAATCCAAGGAGAATCCAGCCGATCCTTCAGAGAAGAGTAACCAAATATCCATGATGACCCAGATCTACGGGAAAGCAGAGGAGGTATATGTCTGGATTGGCCAGGAAAAGGATGATAGCAAAGAAGCTATAGGATTCATCAAAGAGCTTGTCGCCCTAGACGATATCAATCATATTGCGGCACTGCAGCCCAACACTGATGAGTCTATTGGAAAGAAAATGTTGTCCCTAATCAAACTGTTGAAGCGAGGTTGGTTTAGCCGTCGCTGGGTTATTCAAGTAACGAGTTTTTGCAGCCCCGACACCTTACTTTAACATTATTCTAATGATGAACAGGAGATTGCAGTGGCTCGACAGGCTACATTACATTGTGGCAACGATTCAATCGAATGGGCTAAAGTTGCGGACGCTATTATCCTCCTCGAAAAATTCGGAGGGGATGGGACCATCGGTCGATACCTCAGAAGTATACAAACTAAGCCCAATGTTGTACGCATTGCCAATATATCCTCGCTCCCTGCCTATCGTTTGGTTCAGAATACCACGGGGATGGCCCGCGGCGGAAGCGAGCGAGGCCGCAAAATCTGGCGTTACACCCTTGAAGAACTTGTCTCATTTCTCGCCGCATTTAAAGCTACACGTCTTCATGACACCCTTCATGCAATTATTGGGCTCTCGTCTGACTTCACACCAAAATCAGCGTTCACAACCAAATCAGACACCGCTAGTGCTTCTCCTACGCCAAATTCAAAACAAGGATTGACACCTTTCGAAATAGATTATTCAAAGCCGGCCTTGGTCATATTTAAGCGGTTCCTCCATGCGGCGATCAAAAAATCAAAATCATTGGATATTATTTGCCGACCTTGGGCACCTAGAGTTGGCGAAGATGTCGGGAGTGACAAAGAAGTTACCATTGAGCTGCCCTCATGGATCGCAAGCCTCGAGCGGAAACCATACCAAGCAACGAAGGATGGAGATATGGTTCGGCATAACCCAGATCCACTTGTTGGGCCAGCTGTTATGAGAAACATATTTTACACTGCTTCGAAATCGGAGCCAATGGATTTTGAGATCCCTGAAATTGAAAACCCCCAGTCCAAACGCTTAATCGTGGAAGGGTTCGTGTTAGGCAAGATTGGGAAAACGTGGGGCTGTGGTACGTTCGGAAACGTCCCATATCAATGGTTGCAGGCAGGAGGATGGACAGACGAGAGAGCGACTCCCCCTGAGGAACTATGGCGCACTTTAGTAGGGGATCGCAACCAGAATGGCGGAGATCCAGACCGATGGTATCCTCGAGTCTTCCAGTCTGCAATCCAGGAAAGAGGAATTTCCTACGGGTTCGAGACCTACAGACTGATTAATGAGAGCACCAACGCTACCATCCGGGAGCTATTCACGAGAGTACAAGCAGTTGTGTGGAATAGAAGGTTGGTGCGTATTAACGGATCTTTTGTGGGATGGCGGAGAGATTCCCAAGATTCCGCGGATGCGGGTCGTGGAGCGCTCGGATTAGCTCCCAGCGAAGCGCAAGAAGGAGATCTTGTGTGTATCATCTTTGGCTGCAGTGTACCGCTCGTTCTACGGGAACATTCTCAACCCGACAGCGCGGTAACTAGCGACAGTCCATCATCAGAGCCTAGAGAGGGCGCTCCTCCTCCAGCCTCAGCGCCACCAGGCCACCAAGCTAATGGTACTACGGAAGCTGCTCCTCTAGGTGCTCCTCAAGGCCACCAAGCCAATGGTACCATGGAAATTGCTCCTTCAGGTGCTCCTCCAACCTCAGCGCCATCAGGCGATCAAGCTAATGGTACTACGGAAGCTGCTTCTCAAGCCACGACCTCATCAGACCACCAAACTAATGGGGATACGGAAGATGTTCCCCCAACATCAAGCTCGGCAGACGGCCACGTTAATGAGAATACGGGAGGTCCTCCTCCGACCTTGAACTCATCAGGCGGCGCAGTTAACGGGAGCACGGATGGGGCTCCTCAGGCCTTCAACTCATCAAACCATCAAGTAAATAGGAATGCGCAAGAGTCTTCGCCGGCATTAAATCCATCCCCTCAGCAAGTTGATGGGAATACGGAAGGTACACTTCCGACCTCAAATCCTCCAAACAGCGAAGTTAATGGGAATTTGGAATCTGGATACACCCTCATTGGTGAATGTTACGTCGACCACATGATGGATGGTGAAGCGATTTCGTTCTTCAAAGAGAACAATATTCAGAGGCGGAAATTCCGATTTGATAGGTAGCTATGAGTCTGATTTGTATTACCATTCAACGCATGCACTTCAAAAGAATAGATATTTGGTAAAATATTGGGTAAAATTAACTACAGCTGTATATTTCTGGTAGCGGAGAACTCTACGAACCATCGCTATGTTTGGAGTCAGCGACGAATTCTATTGATTTTGGTTATAGTAATGTTAGGAATTCTAAGAAGGATATAATAGTTCAAATTTCCAATGTGTTTTGCAGATCTATGTGATGACTATATCCTCCTCTACAACCGAAACCGTTACTTTTAGATCCTAATTACAATCACGAGCAAAGAGGCCAAGAAACGGAGGATAAGGTCGTCCTCAAGAAACACCTCTGCCCAGCGAGGGCTAACAAGCTCCCAATGTTTTTCTATCCATAATTATAACCAATGCATCCAGCTTGAAGCTCGCAACTACAAAATCGAGGCTATAATATATGTCGGCAACATCATGGAAGAGGGAATCATATCCAAGCACTGCACCACGAAATAACGAAATAAATTCAGCCTATCTCTCATGAGACCTTGATCGGTCTGCCACTTGGCACGGGTCAACACCAAGACGGTGCATAATAAGCACAAGACCCGCAATGATCCACATCTGTCTAACCTTAATTGGTGGAGACCCTGGATTTGGGAAGATGTAGCTGCGGCTGCAATTATGACGCCAGGGAGCTCATTTTTCGGAAACGAATATATGGGCATCAGCATGCTCAGCGAGAGGTAAAGCGCCAAGGGATAAAGCACTACCTAGCTCCAGGATCAGATGTAAAGTAGAGCAACGAGCAGCTGCGACGAGTAACTTGAAGCTGGTTATCTACCCCGTGCTACCTACATGGACGGGCGGCGGATAATCGGAATTGGCAGCGCAAATCCTTACGGATTTCCCCTTTGATTGCTCTTTGTGGCCTCATGCGGAGCCTACCGGCATTTCGCTATCGTAATTAGTGCATCCTTCGCTTCACGAAGTATCTTCAAAGTACAACTGTGTTTACTTCGACGGGTCAAGATTACCTGCTTCAGTGTGTCTCGTGGCTCCATGCTACTGTATCTGCGCCTCTTTTAGACCGTTAAAACGTTTCCTAGATTGTGAACTGCCACCGACGACATGCCGCATAGCAGATTAGAATGAGGCTTGCACCACCTCGCTTCGCGGCCCGCCGCATGGCTTAAGGGGGTGGCTCCGCCTTGGCAGCGAAGCCCCAAGAACTGTAACAAATAAGAAGACTGGTCATACCGCTACGTAATTCAGAAGATCAACGTTTACTTTTACGTAGTCATCGGGTTCGGTCTTTCGTCCAGCACTGCCTGGCTACCTTTGATCCCTGTATTGTTACACCAAGGGAATAGTTTTGTCGATCGCTGTTCGCTGCACCCAGCAAAAGAGGGCCTTGAGAACTTACATTTGGACAGTGTCGTATATTACACATGAACACGTACATGAACAAATGAAAACTCACTTGGGAATTGCAAAATTTGATGGTGGGGATGGTGGACAGCAACTGCAGCCCCTCATCCGCCATATTTTGCATCTCAGACTTGTATTATGTGCAACTTCGGGTTGGCCAAACTATCACAGCCTGACTGAAAATATGACTGATATGTTGAGATACAGAATGATGGTGGAGCTGTGTGCATATCACATCTTGATTCAGTTCAGGCTGTGAATTATATATAGCTAAAAGTTTTTCGTCGATTATGCAAGAGCTAATTTAGAGTGCTGCCACATCCTTTAGCTTGGTAATGATCAACATGTGGTGCGACGAAGCCCACCTATAGCTTACAAGAAACGCCCTCCGATACTCCGCCTTATGAGGCTAATTTACCCTTATGAGTTAGTGTAAAGTTTGATGTAAAGTTGGGAGCGGCGCAGCACGTACACAACTCCTTTTATCCACTAACGGGTCAAGGATATCTTATATTTCTATCTCTCTTTTGTGAAGTCCCATCATCGTATCTTGAATGTAGTTTTACCTCCCAATCGCAAACAATGTATCTCATTTTTCTCTATACCCTCCTCGCAGCGCCTCTCACCACGCTTGCTCAGCAATGCTACTGGCCAGATGGAAGCGTAGCTGCAGAGACAATAGCTTGCCCAGCCGGTGAAGACAAGTCAAACAGTGCGTGCTGCTTCAGTGGTCATTACTGTTTATCCAATGGGCTCTGCCTCAACCCATCTGGCTTAACCATGTACCGAGGAAGCTGTACCGACAGTCATTTTCAGTCTCAATCTTGCGGCAACTACTGTTTAGGTAAGAATTTTTATAGGCAGCCCAGATTCAAAAACTTTTTGAAAAGTCAGGAACCTGCTGACAAAATCTTGTAGGGATCACTGGAGGACAATCCGGCGTCTGGGTGTGTGGTGATGATGACAACTTCGCTTGTGATATCTCGCAGTGCAGCACCACAAATACCTTTAAAATCTCGGCACCCGGCACAATTCAGTTGAACGCTGCTGTTGAGTCAGCACTTGGAAACATCACTGCGGCGACAGCGACGGCGGAGGTGACCTCAACAGTCACAGGTAGTAGGAGCACAGTTACCGTTACATCGCAAGCGGGGCCAGAAGCCAAAGGAGGGCTTTCTGCTGGAGCCGGAGCTGGCATTGGAGTTGGTATTGGCGTGCCATTGCTGACTGCCTCCGTCCTGCTGGGTATGATGTTTTTACGAGAGAGGAAGACGAGGCAAAAATACAGCCAGTTGCTAGATGAGGCGCGTTCATCAGGGGCGGGAGAGCCACCTCATGCGATACCGGTTTCCTTTGAAAGTACTCAGATGGGTGGAGCTTACAAAGATACGCCAGCAAGAAGTGAACTAGCTGCAGACTCAGGGAGGCATGAACTTCAAAGCTACACCAACTAAAACCTCATATGCCATCGTGTCGGCTACCTTTTTGCTCTAAGCGAGATTTTGTTGTCGAAATTAGAGATTAGATTAAGCGTTTGCAACGTATAGGTACTCCTATACTGACGGGAAGTCTTACGGGTTCTATATGACTGGAAAGAATCCGGAACGGTGTAAATATAACAAATAGATAAGCTAATTAATAAGAATAAATAAATAATATTGTTTAAAGTGTATTAGCTGTGCAATCAAAACGTCAAAGAAATTTGATCGTATTTTCTTCTGTGAAATAAAATTCCTATACATAAATCTTTTGTTGCTATATCAAACTTTCCCCAGATTGCTAAAGAGAATAGCTAGTTATATAGATCATTCTGAGTCCAAATCTGCCAAACTTCTCCAAGCTGGTAATGATTGATCGAGAGTATTGCCTGGTGTATTCACCCTTAACGGTGCTCCCCATCCCCAGTTTAGTGATCTTCACATTAATAGTGCAAGGCAATCTTCTACGAGAACTCGGCGAAGCACCGCTAGATGATATTCTGTCACTCACTAATAAACGAGGTGCCAGGATGCGGTGCTCAAAGTGGTAATGAGTGGTAAAAGCTTGATTCTTTTGGATCTCCCCTATGTACAAGATGTGATCTCTGGTCTACCGAATCCCATGCGATGACCCCTCGTTTATACCAATATCCTCCTATCCTCCCCTTGGGCCCGTGTGCCTCTTTCATTTCACGTGATTCTAAACTAACATGTCTCATAAAAAGTAGTCAATAGTTTATAGCTTAGGCATGTACCATGCCCATTTATGGCAAGCAGGTCAAGATGCTGCTGATCTTCTCCAAAACAGCCTCCTGCTGAGCAGCGGTGGCATCGGACTTGCTGCTGCCAACACCAACAGAGATGCTGACGTAGCAGCCGCTGGTGTCAACGACGGTGGTCTCAGTGGGGAGTCTGGTGCTGCCACACTGCTCAACATCAGCAGCGGTGCTGGAGGAGGCGGTGTTGATGCGGGAGAGAACGAATTTGAACTGAGAAGCGCTGGAGCAGCTGGAAGTACCGACGGCTGGGAAGTTGACATTCAGGAAGATGCCGGAAGGGAGGTATGGAGTGCTGGAAGCAACGAGGGTGTCGGTGATGTTGGTTGCAAGGGTGGCATAGATGGTGGAGTAAGATGGAACTGGGGTGGTAGTCCAGGCGATCTGAGAGCCAGAGGTGCCAGAGAAAGCAATGGCAGGGTAACCCTGGGTGGCAGCATAGCTGGCAGCACCGACAGTGCCGGAAACCTGGACGGTAGAACCAAGGTTGGCACCGACATTGGGACCAGTTACAACAATATCAGGCTTGCTGAAGTATGGTGCGATGATGTACTCAAGACCATACTCAACAGAGGTAACTGGGTAGGAGTTGACGTAGTTGAAGCGGGGGTTGGTGGCGTTGCTACCATAGGCAGCGCTGCCAGCTGCACAGCTGTTGAATTCACATGCAGAAGTGGTCTTCTTGGGAGTTGCGTTGTCAGAGCCTTGGGTTCAGGAAACCATCGTCAGCATCGAGACGAGTTCCAAATGAGTGAAGTAGAGAAATGGATATTCTTATTTACCTGTTCCGCTCTCGTTTTGGGCAGGAGCAGAGATAACAACGTTATTTCCAGCAGAGGTCAAGGCATTGTAGAAGGTTCGGATGTTAAGCTCGGCCCATCCATCATCATTGGAGAGGAGGATGTTGACGGCCTGGGCGGCGAGGGGCAGGAGAGCGAAAGTCAGAGAGTAACGCATGGTGAATAATGTGAAGTTTTTGATATATTGAAGTAATGCTTTTTTTGTTTGCTTGGCTGCTGTCTGCTTCTGATCTTTCATTTATCGCGGGTACATTCCCTCCTCTTTATACCTCATAACTCTCGTCAATCGGAACCTTCAAGGCGATGAGCTTCACAAGCTACTCCACACCTTCCATGCAATGCGAAGAATTTCAAAATCCTGTAGATGCACGACAACGAACTACTGTAGGTACGTCTGCGGCAGCATCCGGTGAGTTCGGAAGCATGGAGAGATACAATCAGGCGATGATCACCGCACACGTGCAAAGCTGGATGGTTGATGCTGGTCATGGCGACGCAGCTAATCCAAGCAGCTCTGTGAGTGTTTGTGATGGCGGTTTTGGAGCATATTGACAGTCAGGCACAACATGGCCAGAGCTCGACATCCTCCGGCCTTAACTACTCCATTGAGTAAGCGTTAGCGAAGAATTCCGTGAGGCCTTGTGAGGTCGTGTAGAAGAGGCGGCGCACGTGCGAGCGACAATGGTTCTAATTCATCGGGCTTCAACCGTCGATCTCTCAAATTAACCTGTGTGAAAACTTCGCAATTATCCTGTTTGCCTCGAAGCACACGACCAGCTTTGAGTGGGGTCCAATCGATACATGACCGGCGTAGCTTCACGATGAGCTTGCGTGCCGGACTGCCCCTTCATCAACAGTTGCAGCGCAGCGTCGTATTGTCTAATTCTCCAGGACCGAGCCGTCCATTGAAGACCAAGGGGCTCGATCGATCTTGGGGCCGCGTCCAATCTCTCCGCCTCCGTGGTCTGGCAGTTCCCCCACGTTCTGGGTTTGGAACCCTAGAGGGCGAGACAGCTAAGCTTTTAGCGCTGTAGAATGTCGACGAGGATTCTTGAGATTTGGGCACGTAAGCAGATCTCCGTACGTCATCTGTAACCAATGATACCGGTGCGTCGGCCTGGGCTACTGTACGGACGGGCCGTCCTCGATTGCTGTCGATTGTTCGCACAGACTCCAGTACGCCTTCGGAGCGAGAACCGTCGGTGGACATTATGCGGCTGTCGTGGGCGTCAAACTGACGTGTTCTGGAACATTCTGGAGAACCACCAATTTACACCAACCTCGCCTGGAAGCCTTCTGGAAGCTTGGAATCACAACGCCTCTGCGTTCACCACCGCCATGTCACATGCTGGTTTGTAAAAGCAACCTGGGAACTCAAATCGTGACCCCCAACAAGCTGAGACACAATTGACCAGCACATGTACTAGACATCACACGAAGAGACGCACGTGTACTCTTGGGCTGGCCGTCAGCTTCTCCCTCCCAGCCTTCGCCAGGCTAGAGCCGCGCAGGCGGGGACATCGGCAGAATCCGGCGGGACAGAGAGCCAGGCACAGGAGGGACCATCCCCGCTCAGACAACCAAGAGGATCTACATGCGTACGTACGTCCTGCGCTGCACACTGACGTGGCTAAAAGGTTATTTACTTCTCTCAAATGATCCTTACTTCCATCCAAGGTCTATCCTTGAGCCATTTTGCAAAGAGCGGCTCAATGGCATTGTTCCGTGCTCGATATTCTCCTGCCCATTGGTCGCCCACCCATTCGATCCCAGGATCCTCTAGATCACTGATCTGAGGCTCACGGAAGAGCCAAACCCCAATGCGATGGTAGATCAGCCTTTGTTTTATTTTTTCAGGCCTGGTCACTTCGGCGCCTAACATGCTTGACTTCCCATCCTCAACTGGCAGCAGGATCAATCCCACGCGCCACACACAACTGAGCTCGTGACCTGCAAAATCTTGGTTCCTGGATACCTGTAGGAACCAACATCGATTCAGGTCATCTCGAGCGGTGAGCGACTGTGGATCATCAAGGTAGAGGGCCAAGCCATCTTTGCGGTGCACGCCTGAATGCTCCAGCTCGAGATGCGGGAGAACGAAGGCCCCACTCGAGAGTTCTTCGCCGTATCCTCGAAAATTCGGTATGTGTGGCATTCCCATAACCCAGTCTGGACCGAGAATGGAGCATTGAGCCACGACGGAGTCATCTGATAACTGCAGCGGCGAAAAAGTCGTCCATCCAAGCCATCCTGGCTCAATCGCCAGACCTCTGACAGACACTTCCCCAGCAGAGGATGCTGAGAAAGGCGCCGAAAACATAGAGACCGCAGTGACAGTCGCCAGCATCTCTCGCCCGAACGGGCTGATATAATGATACGCACCCTCAATAGGACAATTGAGCTTTGCCCAGGACCAAGACGGTGCACAACTGTTCATTCCTAGAGAGCCCCCTCCAGAGTTCCGCACCTGCGGGATTAAAGGAATCCAGCACAAACTTTCGACGAGGTACTGGCGCAGTAAGCCAGCAAAGTAAACATCGTCCGATTTTCCACATATATATTGTGCTACACCCGACAGAGCTATTAGTTTATCAGTGGTAAACGTCAGATTTGTTCCGGTGTAACTCTTGACAATTGAATGCCAAAGTCGCTGCTGGAACAAGGGATCGATCCAGGATTGCGGCTTAGTAGTCTGGCTGAACTTTTTTCGGATGGCGCTGACTGGCATTTTGTCTCGGTACACCACCATTCCGGAAGGATTGAGGTCTGAAAGTGCAAAGCAAGCGCATTCCCAATAGACATCATCTCTCCCGAAGAATACAGTCCGAGGGGCTAAAAGACGCTCTTGGAAGATCCACGCGCGGGTGTTTGCCAACCCTTTGTCAACCGCGGTGAAGGGATCATAACAACGATTCACAATAAGAGCATTTTCCGTTCCGTATTTAGTATCGGTAGGATAAACGTACGTAGAAACGGCCGTAACTAGTTCTCGATTGGAAAACAAGCCACCGTCACTGTTGGGAGAGTCCAAGGCGCAAAGGGAGAGCCATGCTGACCCGTAGACAGAATGCATATTGGGGGACTCCCTATTCCAGTCGGCACGGTCATCTTGCTCTATACATATCGAATCGATCCAGATATACGTTATACCCAGAAGCGCCCCTACCTGGCAGGCGTCTCGGAAGGTCTGAGGCAGGGAAGCCAGAGGAATGCCTCTGTGCAGGCTATTTTCAGTGTCTGAGCGTAGCTGTATCTTGCAGACACCGCCCCAGCAGTGGCTAAGTGTGATATAATTCGTATCTGGTGGAAGATGGCCTTCCCCAGCTACGAGCTGCACTGTTGGTTGGGGCCTAGCTGCGTAAATTTTAATAAGACGTGTTGGAAGATGACGAGGGTTTGTCAAAAACCTGTGGCGGCAGCCAGTCATGGAATCACATTGAGCTACCCAGGAACGAATACGGTCAATAACTCTGGATTCACTGGTAGAGATGAAGTGAGAGGAGTTTGGAGACCTAGTAACTGGCTCTTTATTTTCCATTAGCACTATTCTTCCTTGCTCAGGTCAGTCTCTTTCCTACCTTGAATGTCAACACTGGGAAACGTAGGAGTTCGAGACCGCTCAGTAAATGTCATTAGTCTAGCTTTAAAGCGAGTATTGGTGGTGATCGGAGATACATCTCCCCAACGCTTCATCCTGATCTCCGCAATAGTCGCTGGGGGATTAAGTGGATCTTTAGGACTGCTACCGTACAGCTCCAGAGCGTAGGTCGCTTTTTCTGCCCATGATGGATCATCTGGCCTTTTGGTAGGTTGGTTGCCAGGCTGTTCATGCAAGGCTGGGTCCAGTTCTGCCAGTCGCCCTGTCACATCACATGTCTCCCATCCCATCTGAAGAATGGTGGTGCAAAAGCGACACCCAGATACGGCTGAATGATAGAGTTCTTGCACGTACTCATGATGTTCGATATGCGGACTCTCCTTCTCAACCCACGTTTTTGGGTCCAGTAGCTTTCGACACAGATCACAGAAGGAAGTCTCAGGCTCCATTATCGTTCTATTTCAGAGGGAGCGGGAAGGCTCCGGAACGAGCGAAAGCGCCGTTGGTGTTCGTAAACCAGATGCCCAAAACGACCAACGCTGTCATTCCAACGCACTCTCCTATATCCTTTAGTATTTAGGAATGTTTTTGCAAGTTGCGCAAGTCATTTCCATCTTGAGATTACTCATCCGTCAGCTTCGGTGGGGTGTTCTGCCAAGCTGAAACAGCAACACATTTCGACTACCACACCGTTAGAACTAAAGCTTTCGAGCAGAATAATGAATAGAAAAATATATTGAACTTACTAATGAGTTTGATATTCGCAAAAGTTATCGGCATTGCTGCGTTTTCCTGAGCTAAGACCGTTCATCAAGAGCCAAAACCCTGAGACTTTTGGTTGGCGGGGTAGCGCGCATCAGTGAATATAAAGTTCTTTATCAATGCTTCAAGTCAAAGCATTCCATGACCCCCCAGACCAATGTCAGTCGTTTTCGAAGGTACCGCAGAATTGACGTGTCTTATTGTAGACCTAATTCCACCATTGCATTCAATTGTTACCCACTTTGACTGATAGCAATCTAGAGCAGACGTCATACTTGGAGAAACTGGGACCAAGTTACCCTCAACTTTATTATCTCAAATTATTGAAACTTAGCATGGCATTTGGATAACATGAAGTCAAAATGGAGATTCCCAATGTACCATAGCTTACTACGTCGATACACTCCAACCCAAAGCTGCTTAATAAGTCCTGGATTATATAAGACCAGCCCCACCGAAGAAGGGAGATCCTCCAAAACCCCGCATAAAGCGAATCTAGCGATTACGACAATAGTCTAATAGTTCACGGCCACATGATGAAAAGCCAAGGGATACACATAATCAGAACTTATATTCGGAGTCGCACATGACTTTACCGCTCTGGGGGCGCTCTTTCCCGATCTAGAAGCTCTTGCTCAAATCCGAGTATCTATGTGTGGGAAGTGCGTTGCTGTTGGTTTCCAACCAGTACAACATTAAGGTTTCCGCACGTTGGCAGGGACTCATACGAGGTGTCAGGCATCATTTGTCCAAGATACGAGACGTGCGAGACTCCGTCNGGTTCTGACCCCTCTCTTTGTTTTTTACCTACGGATTCAAGGCAAACGATCTTAGTAATCATCCGCAGTTGATGCATCGTAAGGTGACATCGCGAGGAAAAGTTGGAGTGAGTGAAGGCTTCCTTCCAACAAAAGATCATAGCATAAGCGTAGCGAAAATCGAATGTGGCCGAATCGCTCAATATCTCGGGCTGCAACGGATCAGTGGGCTAATTATTAATCATCAACCCAACTTTGCGGATACAGCACACGAGTATTGTTCACGAGGCGTTGAGAACTTGATAGCAGTTCTGCTGGGTATGCACGTTAGATTACTAAGATTTATATCGGCCCAAAAAGAGTTTGTGCATGGCGGATCAATGGCTTAGCGGGAAGCAATTGGATTGGGAGCTGCGGGTGGACCCTTTAACCGTCCAAATGCAGTGATACCCTCCAAAATACTGCTTCTTCAGTATTTGGAATAATTTGATAAATACCAACAACCTTCAAAAAATGTAAACGTATATATATGGCAAGAGCCTACCATTATGGCAGCTTGAATTGTCCATCTTCACCATTTTCATAACTTAAGTTATAATCAGCATATTTCCGCAAGATATTAAGAAAAGTAGAAGAAAGAATGCCTTACATAACCACCAGAGATAAAACAGAGATCTACTACAAGGACTGGGGTAACCCATCTGGCCAACCAGTCGTCTTCTCCCATGGCTGGCCACTGAACAGCGATAACTGGGAAAGTCAAATGTTCTTCTTGGCTAATCACGGCTTCCGTACTATTGCCCATGATCGCCGTGGCCACGGCCGTTCAAGCCAGCCCTGGGAGGGAAATAATATGGATACATATGCTGATGATTTGAGCGAGCTTCTCGAGCATCTTGACATCAAAAATGCAATGTTGGTGGGACACTCAACTGGTGGGGGAGAGGTGATTCGCTATTTGGGGCGACATGGATCCAGTCGAGTCTCCAAAGCGGTCCTCGTCAGTGCCGTTCCACCAGTTATGGTCAAGAAAGATAGTAACCCTGGTGGAACGCCTATCGAAGTTTTCGACAGTTTCCGAGCTGCTATGGAAAAGGATCGTGCTCAGTTCTTTCTTGACGTGCCTACTGGCCCATTCTTTGGATTTAATAGGCCAGGTGTTACCCCTAGCCAGGGTCTTATTCAGAGCTGGTGGCTGCAAGGCATGATGTGTGGATATAAAGCTGCCTATGACTGTATCAAGGCATTTTCTGAGACGGATATGACCGAAGACATGAAAAAGATCGAGATTCCTGTGCTCCTTCTTCATGGTGATGATGACCAGGTTGTGCCAATTGGTGCTAGCGCAGAGCTGGGAGTCAAGCTTCTGAAACATGGTACTTTGAAGATATATCCTGGTGGGCCTCATGCGTTACCGAATATTCATATAGAGCAGGTGAACCAGGACCTGCTAACTTTCCTTAAGTCATAAAACGATGGTGTTTTGTGACGAGTGTTGCAGAAATTGATATTTATAGAAACGTATGAATGCGATCAATCACCTGATTGTAAAAGCCTTCCTAGGCCGTCCCATAAATTTAAGCTGTCACTTGGCGCCTAGTTACCCGGTGAATGTTTTTGTACATACGATGAACCAACAGCTATTTTTAAGCCCATTGCTCGCTGTGGAATTCTGATGAATACGGCGATTTGACAAGGCTAATACGCCCGTTCTCCACAGCTAACAGTAGGGCAATTTATTTATGACCTAGAAAAAAAATTAAATCAGCTTCAGGAATGCCGAGATTAATACGATAAAGCATTATATAAATGCGAGTCATCAAATTAATTTACTAGGAAATGATGATCAATAGCAGGAAGCCTTTATTTGCAAGGTACATAACAACACTCTGCGGAGCAATGATTGATTAATCATATTAAGGAACCTGAAATTGTGGGCTTTGGTATGAAAAATATTAAAGATTATTCGCAAAGTATGACAACCAGATAACAATCAGGAAATGCTTCTAAGAGTCTTCTCAATCTTTCAGAGCAGGATATCAATTATGACTCTTAAAGATAATGCTGCTCACCTGTTCTCATTGGAGGCAGCCTTCTTATCAGATGCACCTGCTTCGCCTCCGTCAACGACCCGCGTTGGCCGCTGCCATATGAACTTATCCAAAATAATGACACTGATCCAAACAGATACAAGAACGCCCAGGAGCACATAATTTCGTATGTATGATCTGTTCGGAACGATAGTATTCCGCTCAGCTAGCTGGAAACCCAAGCCACTGTTAATCATGCCCAGGACGATGGCCCCACGACCTATCCAGCAATGCACAATGCCGAATATGCTTCTGCCTCCGGTCTTCTTGAAATAACGGTGTTGGAGTATACCCATGATCGGCTGTAAAAGGATTATGACTGATACAACCAGCAGCCCAATGATAATGTGAGCGTGAACAGGATGATTAATATAGCCTAGGTCATGAGCAATTCTAATACCTAAGGCCATTCCGCCAACCATCATCACAAAAGCTATCGCCTGGATGGGAGCGTGAATTGCCAAGACCTTGTTCCTCAGGTATGTGCTTTTAAGATAAGGAATACGGTCGATAGGGAGATGTATGGATATTGCTCCCAAGGGATAGAGCACGATAAAGACGATCGACATGATGCAGGCATGAGCATTTCGCTTGCGATTGTAGATTTTATAGGAGTCGAAATTTCGCTGCTCATGGATATCTGCTGTATCAAGCTGACCTGCCAATTCATTCCCAAGGGCAATCTCCGCTGTTGAAAACGATGTAAGGAAAACCTCTCTCTCCAACTAGGTTTGGTTGCTTTGCTCACTTACCGAATGCCAAGATGAGCGCCACTAACGCCAGGCTGCGAAGTCGCATCATGTTTGATAATCTTAATAACTTATGCACCGACAGACAATAAAGAAAGAGAAATAAGGAAACAGGGACAGACAGAGGATACAGATTGTTACATTAAATGTTGGAGTTGAGCCGCGATTTATCAGCTCTTGGCAGGCAAGCCGCGATGAGGGAGCTTACGCGGCATTGTAAAGCTTGGATGTCGTGTGGCAAGATTTATGACAAAATACGGTAAACAGATTGCCAAGATTCCAGTGTAGTGAGACGGATGTAGACATCAGCAGATGAGTTTGGTCTTTTATTGGGCACAAAGCTGGATGTATATAACCTAACGAACATGGCTTGTGATCACCAAGTCCATAAGGCCTGAGGCAATAAGTTCGAATTCAGTTAAATACAGCCGGTCTCTTTAAAAATATATATCCATAATGGGTTCTAAGATTGTTCTAAATGTTAATGACCCAATGATCTTCACCAAGCGCCAGTAAGCTAGGAAACAGCTAAGAATTTGAAAGTAACGATCAAAGAGTGATACGGTAATTAGACGAGATTTAGCCTTCTCTATCGACTTCTATTTTTAGAATGGCTTTAATGTGTGAGGAGGGATGTCTTCGGAGATCCCTGAACAAGGGATCTCCGATTCTACGTGCTGTGAGTGCTTTCAGATGTCAATTCCAGCATCAGAGGTACTGTTTCTCCCCAGCTGCAAGGGCCAATAAAGTACCTGCAAATATGCTAGCAGCTCTCGAAATCCTGACGCAGACCAGCATGTATACTTTTTAAGGCCTCCGAAAGTAGTGACCCTATATTATCTTGTCTAACCGCCTTCCACTTGAACTATTCACACCTGACTCCATGAAGAACAGATTATAGCTCCTTTTGTCTCAGCACTGGCATTTAACTTTACCCACCTAGTACTACCGGGCCCCCCAGTCGGACTATTCCAAGTTGAATGATTTGGCTCGTCAATGCTCAGCTTTGCATGCACTCCGATTATGCAAAAGATAACTGCCAAATATCATCTTTTGCAAGGTATCTCTCAAAAATCCGGAAGAACCAGTTTTGTCTGACGATACGATGACAAAGGGCTCTAATGAAAGGCTACAGAACCTGATAATCGGCCCTCAGCACTGGACAGGGGTTCAACTGGCTCAAATCTACGCCTGGATATTCAGTCTATCACACCAGTATGATATCGCACCATCCTTCATCATTCTTTGGCATTGCCTCCCCGGTCATATATCCATTCACAAATGTTGCACCTACAAGCTCGTATCTCGGGGGTCCACCCGCTTTTTCTGCGCGTCTTGCAACGAATGGCGTCACACATCCACTAAAGAGAAAGATTTCGTCTCCGCGCTTTGTATCCAGCGGCCCTGTAGCCATATATCCCTTTTTGGTCACGAAGAAAAGTCGATCAACGGACATGCGTAAGAAATCCGCCAGGAGGTCTAGGGTGAATTTAGTTCCCGCTGTTACTGTTGTATTGAAACCCTCTTCCAGAGTCTGACCAGTGGGGAGATACTCTGTGGAGGGGCGGCCCAAGTGGTATAGCATGAACCATTTCCACGTATACAGTACGGTACGCGCTGCTTGCTCTTCGTCTTCACTCCTCTCATATCCTCTATATACCCCATGGCCTAACCCCCCCTCATCTCTCACTTGGAGCTTCACGGTTGTGGCCTTCACGGTGTCAACCAAGCAGCCCTTTATTCTTAACTCACTTGTCATATCGCCGAGTTGGATGTTTTTCTTCGAGCCTGGTGCGGCGTTTATTCCTCTCAGAGACGGTCTATGGAGCCACAGGTTTCCAGTCTGATGAATGGTAAAGTCAGGATACCAGCTTGGAAGTCCTTTAATTCCAGGGTCTGATGAACGTAAAGGCGCCAGAAGAAGGATGGTCAGCTCGTCATACTGATTATAAAGAGTGAACATGCCCCTGGAGAGAACCTGAGAAACCGGTGAGGAATAATCCACGTTTAATTCTCCATATATTGCTAGATCAACTAGACCAAGGACACCGTACAAACGATCACGAGGGTCAGTGCAGCGGCCACTATGCGTATAAGTCAAGAGTCGAACGAGCTCCGCGTTTCCCTTTTCTTTTACCGACTTCCTGATCACATTCATTTGCTGTACTTTACTGCCATGCCCTCCATCCCGATGTAAAGATTCATCAACAAGTCCATTAAGATGAAGGTACTCTTCTGCTGCGACTAGAGCGTCCCAAGCCATCATGAAGTGACCAACTACAATCGTAGCTTTTTGGGCAAGAGTCACTTCCTGTAAGATCCAAACTCGATAGAACCAAGGCCGCTCAACAATTGTGCCAAGGAGACGGTGGAGGTATCTATGAAGCACTGCTTTCTTCAACTTTTGAGTGTCCGGATGTTCAGTGTTGTTGCGATCAGCTTTGAATTGAGGTCGCTGCAGCTCATCTTGGGGGCGGAGAAGGACATCCTTGAAAGCGGCAAATACGGTATTATTGCGGTGGGGTACATTGTTCTGATTTTCAATTGCGTGAAGTCCCGAATCCCCAGATTTGAGGGCGTGGAACTCCTTAATCCATGCTTTAGCAAGCTCAGGTGACATCTCAAGGCTCAAAGCATCGTCATTGAGTATTCCCCAAAGCACATACAAATCCACTTGTTCCTTCCTCTCTGTACCAATCCAAGTCTTGTACTTAGAGCTCTCCACGGAGTGGATGTAAGCTGCCAATCTCAATGCAGTTTCAGTATCCTCGTCCTCGCCACCCAACCAAATAAACACCTCAGCAGCTTGACTGTACACTCTTTTCATGAGTAAGACCTGTTTATTCCTCTCAGTAACGCTACCCTGGTTAATGCACAGGGCATCTATCCATAGAACTCTAGCTTGAGTTGGGTGGCGAAGCACTCGGAGAGCTTGTCTGAGATTGGGCCGTATGAGGATGACTCGAACTTCCTCCTCAACACTCTCGACTCGACTAGTCTGAAGAGGATGAGAGGCGTCATCTACACCCCAAGTATATGAAAGCGCTGAGTAGGTTGGAAAATCATCCAAAGAAGCGTGCGACAGAATGACAGCTAATGGGTAGGCGGATAGCTGTAGCGTCTTGAGATCCGAGATCCTCATAAATGTATTCCTGGTAATCTTGGCTCCGGGTCATGGCAGGGACGGAGGGAGTTGGGACTGATTAAGACGAGCTTCATCCATTGATCGTCAGGCGCTCGCTAGGAGATAGAGATCCTTTATTATGGAGCGTCGCTGCTGAGATATGGGTGACAGCTGGCAGCATGGAACCGGCACGCGAGGTCCATTCTGGGCTGCAGCTGGCTCAGCTCCTCAGCTGGTAATTATCAGCTTATCCTTCCGCCTGGTGAAAGAGGTATCACTTAGCGCGGTTTGCTTTCATTGGCTGAACTGAGCAACTGGTACATACAGCACATTTACTTTCACTCAGCCAATGGAATAAGCTCGCTTGAATTTAGCAACACCGTACATACCCCGTCGTGGCTGTTTAGTCGTCAGGTGGAGCGAATGTTTGTCTAGTTTTGTGTATTCGCCATCCAGAGCCTTGCAATATTCAACGCACTTTCAGCTCGAAAACCAACATAATCATTCGTCCGTTTAGTCCTTATGGCCACCCTAGCTGAGCACCATCAAGCACAGCCAGTTCAACATGTGGGACAGACATTTGACGGCCCCATTAACGCACGGCTGAAGCAAAATAGTTCCTTCGACAAGAAGACATGGCAAATTGGCGATAATCAGTATGCTATGAGTGAATAAGGAACGGAAGTGGAACAGGTTCCAATAGAATCTCCAGATGTAACAGCAACGGTCATACGGTTTCATGCCTGACTGGCCCAGGTAGCGTCAGTCTATGTAGCATGAGGAGACACGGAGGGGCTGAGAAACATGTGCAATTATTTACAAAAGGCGGTCACTTGTGTACGGCAAAGTGCAAGTACTGTGGCGGAGCTGGTGATTGCAGAAGACTTCAATTGACATGAGAGCTATGGGGAGGGGACGAAGAAGCTGTTTCAAATTCCTTGGGTGTAATCCTCTTGCCAACATTTCTCGAGTTGGTATGAGGGAGTATCCGCCGGTGGATATTGAGTACTACCAGGCATGTGCAAGTATCCCGCTATGTGGGCTGGCGGCGTGAGTCTTTACGGAATTAGCAACTTAGAGACAATCATAACTACCACGCACAAATTGAAAGTCATTATTGCCAGCGATTAGTATTCAAGGACGGGATAACATTGGAAGAGCAACAGAAAGTCTTGGTGGACAGTAGTCCTTGTCGTCATGCCGAAAAGATCAAAGCTCCAGTCTTGCTTCTTCAAGATGACCAAGACCAGGTAGTCCCACTGGATCAGACGATGAGAAGGTTATCAAAGAAGTCCGTAGAGATGTAGAGATAATAATTATATTCGAGGGAGAAGGACATTGATTTGTGGAGCAGTCTAGCATTTTACGATCGTTGGAGAACGAGCATGATTTCTGGTCTAGAATATTATTGCTATGAAGGCAAAGGAATTTTCTTGCTAATTTCAGGCGAGACATGTAGTTTTAAGGTACAGACCTACTACAGAACATATCTAAACCCCTTATTATCTATTTCAGTAGCATCATGCATTCCCATTTCAATGGCCTCGCGTTCCTGATCTGGGGTCAGCTGGGAGCTTATCGCGGCAGCTTCGCGATCCCGCTTTTTATTGACGCTCCACATATACACATACAGAACTCCAACCATGATGGTCTTGACGCAATAGCCCACTAGGATACTGGTGAATATTTTCGTTAGCAATCTGTGGGGGCGAATCTCAAAAGTGTTGGGAACTTACGCGACGTATGCAGAATGGTACAATGGCGCTTCGGTAGAGATGAATGTCTGCGGCCCTATTATATTACCAACGCAGTATCCGATGAACAACACTGCACCAGTGAATTGCTTTTTTGTATAACCAGCAATATTGCTGCTGACCATAGTTAAGCTGATGCTGAAGCCCACGGATTGGAAGGAGCACAGCCAGAGAGCTACAAGCCTTCCCCATCGATTATCCTTTCCGGACGGCCCCGGATTTAAACCGACTAGCACTCCAGCAGCCACGACGCATACAAGGTTACCCACGAACATTGTTAAGCATCTCAAGTTTGGCCAGCGCGAGCTGATGTAGCCTGCTGCAAGAAGTGAGACTATCTGGATACCTGATCCAGGAATTTGCATGTACTGTGTCTGGAGGGCGTTAAACCCGAAGGTTTCGAGGATAATGGAGGTGAACTACATGACGTTAGCTCCTAAAAAACAAGCTTTAATGATAACCTATAGCCTTACGCTGGACTGGGCCGCATTAGGGATCTGAGCTGCAATAGCCATGATGAAGAGGATCCATGTTTTGGGGTCCCGGATCGCTTGCCACACCTGATACTGTTTGTAGTGATGATTCTTGATACCTTGACGGTTCACGGCCACTCTGTCAACTGCTACTATCCGTTCCTCCTGGGTCAAGAACCTTGCCTTGGAAGGCAGGTCCGGCATGAAGATGATGAACACAATTCCCCAAGCGAAACTGATGGCACCGAAAATCAGGAAGACATACATCCACTGCGCAAGCCCTGTCGTGATGTGGCCAATGGCATAGCCAAGCAATCCACCAAATATGCCCGCCACACCATTCATGCAGTAGTAGGTTACCAGGCGTAAAGGCTGTTCATCCCCTTTGTACCACATAGACATCACAAGCACGAAGCCCGGATTCACGACTGCCTCTGTCATGCCAAGCAAGAATCGGTTGGAAGCAATACCGGCAAAATTTTTACAGGCAGGCGTCGTGAGAAGCAGAATTGCCCAGGCTGAGAACAATTAGCGATCTCTTCCCCGTCCTTTATGCCCTAAGGAAATATCTGCCTTACCAATTGTGCTGAATCCCATAAATTTACCGCTTGGATAGCGCTGTAAAAGGTAACCCGCAGGATATTGAGCGAAAAGGTAGCCTGGTCAGCGCATTCGCCCATCATAAGCCCAGATCCAGATAATAACTTCACGGAGTCCGGAAGTAGGGTCAACTTACCGAAGTAAAATATCGAGCTGAGCCATGAGTAGTCCTGTCCGACGAGATGAGTTCCCTTTTGAAGACCATACACACTGGCGAAATTGATGCTCGACTTGTCGAGATACTGCAGCATGTAGCTGCCCATCAAGAGGGGCAAGATGTGAAAGTCAATCTTTCGCAGCACGCGACGCGCTTCCTGGGGGTCGATGTCTCTGGCATCCTGCTTCCTGTAGAGATCATACGTCTCATCTAGGTCTTTGGAGGACACCGCGGATATTGTGTCATTATTTGGCTGATCGAAGCGATCCGCCCCGACTTCAACCTTCTTCTCATCCATCCTTTATATTCACCACGGTGCGCTATCCTGAGATTTGCAGATTTGAGATTGGCGATAGCTGCAGAGGGGCAAGAGCAGGAAGCTTCCCTGAAAGTTGGGATCCGAGGATCTGGAAAGCTGCGACATGGTTTCTTTATTAACAAACATGTAGGATCCAGGGTAGCAGGTTGTTGGAACCCTCGAACCAAGCTGTCTTGAGCAATAGCATCGAAGGACGCCGCGTTGATAGGGCAGATGTCGCTCGTACAATCCATTATCGAAAAGATCGTCTCTCTGTCAAGTCGACCATGCACCATCTCACCTTCCCAGTTGGGGCAAAGGATGGAATTGCGCCATCCTCACCAAAATGTAGTACTCGAAGACTGCGGGGCCCTGCGATCGCAACGAGCAAATGCCAGCGACACAAAACATTCCAGCAGCAGCTTGGCGAGCAGCAACGACCATTCAGCTCGATGTCCTTGACCTCGGGACTGGAAAGATGGGATGTTGGAGAGATGACGAGCTTTACTGGGCTGCATCTGGGCGTGCGGGTCGGCTCCGAGCCGAGATGTCTCAACCTTAAAAAACGGTAAAGTTTGCTGATAAACTAGGTACGTAAGCACCCAAAGCAGAACTCGACATGATTTTATGAGAGTACAATGTAAAAGTTTATATATTAGCTTTAAGATGCAAAACAATCTCGGTCTACCGATCAACTAACGCAAGAGAACGGTTGTTTTCGACAATTTCCGCACCTGTTATGCACATCGGTCCGCGAACCATTACATATGAAGCGATTGTTTTTCAGCCTACAGAGATATCCTCTAGATAGTGCATCACTGTGTGATTCAGGATTAGGTTGCCTAGGTATAGAATACAATATGTTTCAAGCTACGTATGTAGGACTTTATTTTCATTTCTGACAAATCATAACATGTACCGGAAGTTTGGATTCTCCCTGTCAGTCAAGTCTTCCAAGGCATGTGAGTCATCAGGAAGGCCATATTCACGATCTCTCCTTGCATTCTCCCTGCCAAGAACAACTCGCCCCATGATGGCCATAAGCATGACGGCAGCCGTGGCTACGGTGCATGCGATAAATCCACCCTGGTACACGGGACCGGGAGTTGAAGAGAAACAGACTGGGCCAAGCATATTTCCGACGCAGTATCCTATAAAGGTGGCTGGATAAAAAGTCAGCATTGTATATTTCAAATAGCTGAAGAAGTGCAACTCACCTGCTGATACTGCGGATTTCTTGGTATGGCCCGCTACATTAGAAGAGCTAAGGCCGACACCGATAGAATTTGAGCCAACGACAAACGGAAGCAGAACAACACCGCCGTATCTTAAGTCGGATTGTTAGTTTATACAGTTGTCCCTTCGTGCTCCATCCAAATGAAGTTAGTCTGACTTACAGGAGATTTGGGTTATCTCGGGGGCCTTTCCAGCAGATAAGCCCACCTGCAAGTGCAGGTATGGCGCACACAAACATCATGATGAATCGCATGTTTTTCCACTTCATGGTAATATACCCTGCGCCATACACGCTGACCAGGGCTACAAACCCGAGAGGTATCTGCAGCAAAAGCGCATTAAAGTTGGTGAACCCGAGACCTTTGATAACCAAGCTCGAGAAGGATGCAAAGATGCTGCTAGGAATTCCCGTGATCAGAACGACAAATGCGTTGGACCAAAAGTTAAAGTCCCTCACGGCTTCCCACAACTGCTGCTTCTTGAACCGGTGTTCGATGAATCCTGCATTGTTTTCCTTCAGACGGGCAAGAACGATTGATCGCTCCCTGTCATCAAGCCATTTGGCGCTAATTGGATTGTCTGCAATGGTTATCTTGTTAACAAAGTCTTTTTGATCAACTCGTGGAGCACTTACCAGGTAGGACCCACAAGACGATGAAACTCCAGAGGCAGGTCACAGCGCCCGCAACGAGATACATATACTTCCAGGTGGACTCGCCGAATGATCCATGTATATGTCCAATTCCGTAGGATATCAAGGGTGATATCATCGTTCCGACACCAGTCATTCCATACCAGAGACTACTTCGCAGAGGCTGCTCTCGCCTAGTCCACCAGAAGGTGATATACACTGTAAAGGTGGGGGCAATGCACGCTTCTGTCACTCCAAGGAAGGTACGATTGACCATGAGCTCCGCGTATGTTTTGCATGTTGCTGTGCTCATCATGACAATCGACCAGAGGAAAATGAATGCCGCACAAACTTTAGCCGTCGGGTAACGCTGGGTGAGGATGGCGATCGGATATGTTGCCACTGTTTTAGGCGGACAATATCATGAGCCGTCTGTTGTACCCCCACAAATAAGGAGCTGCTGAAAACTTACCTAAATAACCAATGTAGAAGATAAAAGAGCAATTGGAATAACGAGTGCTGCTCGTAATGGGAGTGCCATTGCTTGCGTACCCAATGACCTGCGTCAAGTTCAAATCTTTCGATAGATTGAACAGGACAGCTTGACCAAGTAACGCCTTATCCCAGCTAGTAGCTTCCGTCAGGAATGGAATGTCTTATCTCGAATTGATAGATTCACTTACTATTGTAGTCCATATGAGATCATCAGGATCGGCAGAAGCCAGAGGTCTAACCTCCGAACCAGCTTTCTCTCCTCGGAATCAGTGTAAACAACATCTGTAGAAGCTATCCCAGGAACGGCGAGAGACGTATAATGGAGACCACTGGGCTTTTCAATGTCAAGATCATGATCGAGTTCAGTCTTAGTAACCTGGTGTGGATATGTCTCCAACGACATTGTTCTGAGCCAAGTACAGCTGAATGGAGAGAGTGCGTCGTGGGATGAATACGATTCTGCGTGGTTTTTTACCGACCCAGACCCTTCTCCAATTGTCTAAGGCCCTATCCCCATTATCTATGAAAATTGATACTTGCTAGTTTTCTCGACTCTTTGTGCGGAGTCAACACACGCTACAACCGCCGATGAGCCGTCGTACGCTACACCGCAATAAGCAATTGTGGTTGTTCTGCCGCTCCGCCAATGAGGCCAGCGAGATGCCCGTCGGCGCAAAGTTACACAAACTGATTGAGCAGCCTGCCTGTCCGCAAGAGGAAAGGCGTCACAAGTACCGTCGAGGAAACGCCCTGAATGCCGAAGGAAATGCGACATATTCACTGCTGCAGGGTCTTCGAGAGCATCGGCTCCTGGTGACTGCGGTTTCGCTCTTGACTAGCAGTAGCTGCTAACGGGAACGTACCCGAACTGTGCGAAACCGCACTTTGCCGTTCTCCGCCACCTTTTTGAAGAGCTCTGGAATCAATGTGTCGAACTTTTGATGCCTGGAGACAAACAATTTCCCATCGCTCCTTCTGGGCCAATTCCGTAGCCTTCACCCATTCGTATCTATTGGTCTAGCTGGAACATGGCTGGGAGGCAGTGAGACGCACGCCCTGTCACGGCGATGGTCCTTAGGCTCTTCAACCTCCCTCGCAAATGATAATTAAACATCTCTTCAACTTTTGCTCTCCGCATGTACCCCGGATTTGCACCCAGTGAACCATTACTGGGAAAGGCTCTCATTGGCCTCCGATTATTATTCCGTTGCAGCTGGCACGGTGCCACGTGGTGCGGTGCCTAGCTGCTAATAACCTTATGTTTGCTGGGATCTCCTCTCGAACAGCGCAACCGCAGATATACTTCTGGTCCGGCGCCGCACCACAAGACTCCACTCTGAATGACCTGTAGCGCATGCTCTCCATTCTAGTAGTAGAATAGGTCGACATGCTGCCGGCTCAGCCTGCACAGGTGAGTCCAACTGCGAGTCGCAGACGAGGCTTTCGCACTCCTACGGCGTGCACCGTCTGCCGCCAGATCAAGGTCAAATGCGATAGACGCGAGCGGTTACCCGCGCGCTGCACCAGATGCGAGACCACAAATTCCGTCTGCGAAATTAGTACAACCTTCAAGCGGCGGAGGGTCAAGGGTCCGGACAGTGATGAGATGCTCAAGCTGCGAGCGGAGCTAGAGCAGATGAAGGCCCAGGTCTCGTCGCTGCTCCCGCCCCAAACGTCACCCACGAGCGCATCCGAAAGTCTTCCTCCGTCAACAGAGCAAGACGCTGAAACGCCAGAAGGAGGTGACCCCTCCGACCAGCCAATCCAAGATTCGGGTCCCACCACTGGCAGAACAGCTGGAGAAGTCACGCTTTTACCCTGGCATATTGATGCTGCATTTGAGGTCTTCTTTAATAACATTCATCCGTTACTACCCTTCGTCACACAGTCAAGCCCAGACACCTGTTACAACAAGGAACCCTTCCTATTTTGGACCATATGCGTGCTAGGCTTAAGGTCAGTGGCCCCAGGCCTGGCACAAGCGCTTTGTCCATATGTCCACGCCGAAGCCCTACAGGCACCTCATCGGTCATGTCACAACCAGATAGGAGCAACAGCTGTAGTGCAGGCACTTCTGCTGTTGTCAATATGGCCATTTAAGTCCCCTTCACTGCTTCATGAGTCCGTCTGGCTTCATTGTGGGAGTGCCACGCACCTCGCCCAGCACATTGGTCTACATCAAGCCCTAAGTGCATCCGAATTTGTGCCAAAATATCGTCGGAATTTTCTTCCAATTTCCGAATTCAGACGCACTTGGATTGCTTGCTATGTTGTGAACGCGCTGGTTGCATTTGCGCGAGGTTATCCTAATTCTGTCCGGGCGGACTATAATATAGTCAAATATTCCCAGAGCACTCCATCCCAGCTCTCAATATCGCCGGACTTATTCAAATTTCTCTTGATTGCGCGAAGAATGGATGAAGTACAGGAACTTGGCAACCCCCACACTGTCCCATACGGCCAGCTTGACCCAGCTTTACGGGCAGGTACGTATGCTGTGCTTCAGGCACGGATAGCGGAAACCGAGGAAATCATAACAAAGCCATCGATGTCACCATGTTTGGCCGTGTTTCTCCTTGCAACCAAGCTGTTTCCTGTTTTGCAAGCGTTGCAATCTACATCTCCGATCTCCCTCCAAGAAACAGCGGCACTCCAAGGATTTGAGTTAGCTGGCCAACTAATATGTCAGGCTGAAATAGTCCAGAAAGATCTCAACAGAGTGTTCTTCCCTGTATTCCTGGACGGCATGGTCCTAATGTCGGCAATATTGATTATCAAAATCCAGATATCGCGTTTCGGATCCCTCGTGGACCAACAACGCGCTCAGGATCTCATCATGACGGCATGTAGATATTACCGGGAAGGCGTTAATGAGTTTAGTACCATCCCAGCACGTCTAACCCAATTTATGGATGGGATACGTGGGATGGTAGCAGAGAACCGGTTTCCCGTCGGTGGCTTTGTCATAGAGAAGTCAAAGTGCCGCTATAGCCAGAATATCCTCTATGAGGTGAGTACATAACCTCCCGCAATTCAGCATTTTCTACTGTTAGATAGTATAGATAGATCAGGTGGACCCAATTACTTACGTTCATAGGTGCTGTGGGACTTTTACGAGTGGAAAAGGGCTGCAGTTGGTGCGGCCGAGTTTCAGGAAGCTCTTCCCCCTGCGAATGACACCGGAATTGGTAACATGGTGTCCTTTTTTGATCTTGAACAATTGGATGCCGAATTTTGGCAGATGCTCAGCTATACCAATGGAACCTTGCATCAAGCCGTGTATCCGGCGAGTTAGCGTCAGTAACAGAGTGGATAGATACACAAGATTGGTGAAAATTACCACCAGCATTCAGAGTGGGATTGGATTCGTCTCCCCGCGATTCTCTTGCTTCCACAAAACTTAGTGTTCATATTGATAGGCGTACATACTTTAACGTCGAAGCAAAAATGGCGACATAGTTCATCTCCGTGTTCGCAGAGTGGAGTATTCCATACTATCCTCGGGACATAGTCCCTAAATTGCCTAGATCTCCTGTAAATAACCAGTGGAGTTTCAACTGCGAAACCGCTGATAAGGCCTTCGTAAGTTTTGAAAAAATGGGGTAAAGGGGCTACCGCAGCAAGGAGGCTACGTTTCCATTCAAATGGATAAGAACTTTCTGCGGGTTATTAGTTGGGGATTGTTCGTGAATCTCGAGAACTCACTAAGGTCTATCCGCCTAGTCGGTACTGTTTGGATCTGGTTGATTTGATAGGACCGTGCCATGCTCGGCAACGCTCCTCGGGCTTCTCAACGCGAAAAGATAGGAAGCTCGAAAAGTCAGGCAGCAAGATNGANAGGCTATTGTTTCCAAAGCTATACAGATTATAACAAAAAGCTTAGATCACGGCCGTATCGGACCAGAACTACTTCCATCGCAACCACGGGAGAATATATCCCAAGAAGAAACGGCCGAAGTTTTCCCGGAGCAAGCAATCATATTGGATACGGACCTTGGGAAAGTCAAAGTGTGCTGCGAAAGGCGGCCCACTGGACAATCTCAGTCCTCAGTACCCACACCAGTGACTGATGTCGTAAAATGCCTAGGCATCCCATATGCTACAATACCCTATCGCTGGGCTGCTCCTCGAGGAGCAGATCAACAATGGCAAGGCATAAGGGACTGTACAAGATTCGGGCCTCAGTGTCCTCAACTGAAAGCCCCGCTGTTTCCCATAGATGACCTTCCTCTGTTTGGTAATCCTAACTCAGGAACATTTCCTATTCAAAGCGAAACAGAAGATGAGTTCGGTTGTTTGAATCTGAATATATATGCTCCTTTAAGTACCGTGCGACAACCAAAGAAATCAACTGAAAGACTCCCCGTCCTAATATGGATTCACGGAGGCGCATACTGGACAGGATCTGGAGGGGTAGATGTGTATGGTAAGAACCAAAATGGAAAAAGATTTATGGTTCATTACTAATTGTGTTTAAAGATGGAGCGGAAATCGTGGCACGCTCGATTGGCCTTGGGTCACCAGTAATTGTCGTGACTATAAACTATAGGCTCGGGGTATTAAGTTACTTCCATTCCCGGGAACTTGCTTTGGATGCAGCAAACCAAGAAGACGTACCTCCGGCCTTTCGATCAACAGCTAATCTGGGGCTACTTGATTCTTACGTCGCGGTAGAATGGGTCGGTGGAAAAATCCATATATCAGCTTACTGTCACTAATTATTATGACCAGGTTAAACGACACATTTCAAGCTTTGGTGGTGATCCAGGCCAAATTACTGGAATTGGAGAGTCAGCAGGGGCAGGTAAATCTCCTTCTACAACCTCCTGCTGGCGACTTAACTGACATACATCCTAGTCACCTGGAATTACTTGGCTCTATATAGACATCTCCATGTCCATATCCCGAGACTAATCTTAGCTTCGTCAACAATCTTTGCAAACCAGCTGGTGCGGACCTCGGATGCGCAGAACTCGTTCAATGTAATCTGCAGGAAAAATAATATAGTACCAAATGGGCCGGATGCTGTCTCTTTATTAAGACAGGTGCCAATTAGCCAACTCATATCAAGCTCATACACTGAACGAAACACATTCCGGCCCATATGGGATGATATAACCTTACCTTTCGACTCGCGAATTGTCCTACATGATCCATCAATGTGGGATGAGAAACTTGAGCAGATCGTCTTCGGACATTGTGAGAATGAGGTAAGGCTCTCTTAGGCCGAACCATTACATATGACATTAGCCACTAATACCAAAGGCCCAATAGTCTTGGTTGAGGTTTGCTCTCTGTCAGCACGACTTGTCTAAGAGCGTTAATGAACGGGTTCCAGCAATTAAAGACCTTCGAGAGAGAGGTTACCGTCTTTATTCAGAAGAAAGAGGAGCACAATATCAATGGTACGATTCCCCCAATGAGAACAAACTACGTAACGTTGCACTCTCATGGATGGCACTTGATGGCCACTCGCGCTACTATGCCGTGACACCACATCTTTGCGACAATTTCCTTGGTTCAAAGTCACCGAAGATTGAGCGGAAAGTATATAAATATATTTTTTCCTGGATACCTAATAAATGGCCTGAGAATTGGCCTGCTACCCATACCGCTGATATTCTATCAACATTCCTCAACAGGCAATTAAGCCCAAAAGAGCTCGCTGCTTCGAAAACATTCGCGGACGAGCTTATTCTCTTCACGGCAGGAAGGAATGACCGGATGAAAATCCAGGAATTTACGCAAAAAAAGCCAGTTTTGAACGTCTTCGGCAGAGACGGCCAGTGGACCGTGGCGATTGAAGGGACCGGAGAATTTGGGCTTGATGCTCATTGTCTGCAATTCTGGAGGGATGTAGCCGAAGCAACAATTGAGATTGGCCAAGGCGCTTGGAACGGGGTTGCCGGATAATATTAATCAATTTATGTCAGCATCATAGAAGCAGTAGACTCATATAGTAATTATAAATTAAGATACACCTTTTTATATTGAAAACAAACTTGCCAACACATCCGTATCCTTCATCCTCACAAATCAATCTCTACAGCCCGGACGTATATCTACCTAGTTGATTGTACCAAAGGTTCCTGGTAGAGATAANNTTGNGCCTACTGAGAGCGGTGCAATCGCGATCCGTCATCCAGAAACTCTGTGATGAGCCTAGTGTAATACCACGCATATTGGAACAATGACCATGGCCACTACTTGGAAACATGACAAAGTCGACTCTTGGTGGCTGCCTGGAGAGAATGAATGTGTTATAGGGAGAACGATAAGGTCATAGTCTCCAGCTGTCACAAATTTATACTTTTGCATCGTTTGTAGAAATGGATATGGCACCGGATCAGGCTGTCATCTAAGACAAGCCTGGGTAAGATTGACAAGGCTCCAGCAGTCGTGAACCCAGCACTGTCTCGAACGATCATTAATCTTGTGCGACTTCTAACAAGCAGTGGATTTCTATAATGAAACGATAATCGGGTGATTTTTCAAATTGGTAGTCTTCGGCATATGAGTACGAGCAACCAATCAAAGCTCAAAACCGAGAAGCCGCATCGATAATTGGCAGCCTGAAAAGCTTAGCATTGACGCAAGCCTTATCACCTCTTATTCCCGACCCAAAAAAGGTACCCACTTTCGGAAGCCATATATCCAACATTGCTCTGTCATCTGCTTACCTAGACAAATAAACGGCTAAATTCGAAACCTCGGCTATGGAGATTGAAGGAAGGGGTGCGCTATTAACTGCCGCACAATTAGATCTCTTTTCTTTTTCCTTGTGAATTTTTTCCTGCAGATCGACTCACTTGTCTTTGCCAATACAGGTAAAACTAAGCAAATACACCGATATCGCTATAAGAGGCAAGCTGAATCATTATATGATGCTTCACTATCAGTGGCGGAGAACGTACGTGTTACTCGGTTATATCTACTACACCTAAGACAATCTTTTACCACAGAACTAGAACTTCTGATTCAACGTTGCCGCCTATGCTCAATATTCTAGTTGAATAATATATAGGGATTGTTTAATAGTTTCCCGGGAACGGTCTTCATACCGCTGTCTAGCGATACCGCCCGGCTACAGCAACCAACGCGTCTCACACACACACATGATAAGGTCTAAAGTATAAGCGCATCTCAACGCACCAATTCTACCCCATACACACCATATATTCGTCATGGTAACTCCGCAATCAGGGTTCTCCGCTCGGAGCTACATACCCCGAACAAATCCTACCCCGCAGAGTGATGATCTTGTTGGTTCTTGGGGAGAGAGAGTGGAGATCTATCTATAACGTGGAGTTACGAGTGCAGGCATCCCACTGTTGTGCGGATATGACCTAGAAGACTGGCCCCGGAAGGATAAATATAATGGGAGGGATCTCTAGATGTCTATTATAAAAAATTTAGAACAAATTCTATAGAAACGACAATTCAATATGAAACCAGGTGTTTATCAGTTTTTGGTGGGTTGCTTTGCAGCCCTGGGTTCCTTTTTATTTGGCTATGATTTAGGTGTTATAGCTGAAGTCGTCGCTTCAGATTCTTTCAAAACTTTGTTTCTCCAACAAAATGCAGACGCTAGATCAGGTACTGTTGTGTCACTATTCACGGGAGGTTGTTTCACTGGTGCCCTTTTCTCTGGCTTTTCGGATAGACTTGGGCGCCGGGGTACAATTCTCATGGCATGCTGCATTTTTGTTGTTGGCGGTACTATTCAAACTGCTGGCGTTACGATTGGAATGCTTTATGCTGGACGATTCATTGCAGGTATTGGTGTTGGATTCTTGACCGTAAGTAGAACACAAACAACGCTTTGCGGATAGGACTGATCTTTTATCAATACAGATGATCATCCCTATTTATCAATCCGAAATTTCCCATCGTCGCATTAGAGGCAGAATCACCTGTCTGCAACAGTTATTCAATGCTCTCGGACAGATATTCGCTACCTGGGCTGGCTACGGATGCTTCGTCACATGGGACGCAACAGGTAACAGTCGTTCATGGCGAATCCCTCTTGCCGTTCAGATCATTCCGTCGCTTTTCCTCGGAGCACTGGTGTACCTCTTTCCGGAAAGTCCAAGATGGCTGTGTGATCATGATCAACCCGAGCAAGGCCTCAAAAACCTGGCTCACTTACACGCGTATGATGACGTCCAGGATCCTTACGTTGTCGCAGAATTCAACCTCATTCAAGCCCAAATCGCAGAGGAGCACTCTCAGGCTTCTAAAACTTATCTTGACCTATTTAAAGACTGGCCCAATCTCCGCCGAACAATTCTGATGATGATGATCCAAGCAAGTTGCCAAATGACCGGAGTTAGCGCCATTCAGTACTTTTCTCCACAAATATTCGCACAGATTGGGATCCCTACCGACACCACACTTCTTTTGCAAGCTGTTAATGCCATCATTGCTTTTCTTGGGACAGCAGTTTGCATTGCAGTCATCGATAACATTGGAAGAAGGCCACTCGAAATTTATGGCGCCATTATTATGAGTGTCACATATATTGTGAATGCCATCTTGATAGCAGTGTTCCCTGCAACGGTCTCCAACACTGGGGCACATTGGGGGTTCATCGTCATGACATGGGTTTTCAACTTCGTCTTTTTTATTACAAGTGGTCCTCTCTCGTGGGCAATCCCAGCAGAACTTTTTGGTACAGCACTGCGCACCAGGGGCGTATCATTTGGCGCAATGACTTCGTTTGCTTTCAATACTCTAATCGGCCAGATTACCCCAATCGCTATATCTTCCATCGGCTGGAGGTTTTACATTATCTTTATCGTCTGTAATTTGACCAGCGCTCTCTTCTTCTGGGCATTCCTTCCAGAGACAAAAGGACTTAACTTGGAAGATATGGATGAATTGTTCTATAATTCTCCCACCTTTGTACCAGGATCCAACTGGCAACCCAGTTCTCATCTAGACATGGACGCACAACAGTTCAAAAAACAGCAGGAAAGTGGTCTGGGAGACTGGAAAGCGGATTATGAAAATAGACTTCCTATTGAAGAGCAGGTCGAGCAAGTCGAAGACGTTCAATTGAAAGATTAGTCACACATATATAAACTTTGACGGGAACCGAGACTCCAATAGTATGGTTGACGTGTCTTCCAGATAGGTACAAGCTTTGGGTAATTGAATAGAGATAGATTGTTGTGACAAGAATAGTGGGGTTTGGTATTTAGAATTATGTCCAGTTTATGCTGAATGGAATTGAGTTCGTTGTAGACAAATTTGTCTGGACCTACTAGTACCTTGAGACCTTTTGATCATATTCTCTGCCAATCCTACCGAACACAACCCTTCACGGATGAACGCATGTAGCCGCACAATGACCATCAACCCGACGCCAATAAGTTGGCAGTTAACAGTAGTGACAAGTCGGGCTTTTGATCCACGTCTTGTAGTATAAAATCGGCTACAACAATGTGACTCAAGGGTGTCTTGTCTTTGGCTCTCTTTGGTCTGCAGCCGTCGATAAGCCTGCGTTTCTCATCGCCATTCAGGAGTGACTCAAATCCGAATGATTCCCCCCTTTCAAATGCATGAACCCTGGCTCGGCTCCATCGAGTCAAGAATGCTGCAGTTACATCGGTCGCAAGATCTTCAAAATCCAAATTGAAATCTGTTTGACAGGAGAGACAAGTCATTATATCATCGTAACCGGGGTTAGATCCAGACTCATATAATCCTTCAATATACTTCGATTTCATGTCATAAATATAAACGCACAAATGTTCGCAGATCTGGCATTGATGATTGCGACGCCTTGTTGTTCCCTCACGTGGGCTACGTGCTGTTATCACGATCTGTTCCCGGATACATATTTTACCACCGATAACCCGGTAGCAATACTTCGAATAAGTATTATATCCCCAGCGCTTTCGTTCAGATGCGTACTGCGAACATGATAACTCTTTGAGAAGCAGATACTTGCTTTGTTCTGGCCCTTGACGATAGCGGTTGAGAGCAATGGCAAAAATGACAGGAATCTCGGATCTATAGGCTTGAGGCAACCATCTTCCTGTGCTCCTGGCGCAAAGCGGAAGATTGAAAACTATTTTCGATCTCAAGTCCGTGCCAATGAATGTTGGGTATCCTATATAATGTAGAACATTGCAATGCTGACACACCATATGGTCACGCAGATCTTTTTCCAATATCGACAAAAACTTCCTTTTCTCTGTTTTGTCGCTTCGATGCTTTAGTTTTAACTCTTCTAAACATTGGCTGCCAATAGTATTCGCAACCCCTCGACAAGTTAGATATAGCAGTGACTTAGTCTCCGTTGATAAATCGCTGATTATACTCCGGAAAACTTCAGAAGGGAAATCTAGGGTGCTAGTTAGGGGGAAAGAGCTTTTTTTGCTGTTGTCTGATAAATTATCGGAAGACTTGTCCATAGTGACAGTCCGGAGCTGGCTTCTTGACTGTTGGATCATCAAGTGAGTAGCAAAACAGTGCCTTAAGCAAAATGCCTGTATCACTCAAAGACTATAGTGTAGAAGTAATATGCAGAATACGTAAAAAAAGATGAAGATCCAATCTACACTTGGCAAAAAACATATCACCTACAAGGTCTAAAATGTCACTAGTCAACAAGGTAAGCCGTTTGAGAACTTGGAATTCACACCTCCTCGATGACAACTAATTTACATCATTGTTACTACTATTGTATTGCGTTGGATGCTCATAATGATTAGAACAGAATGTATCTGAGCGCATTTTAGTTGCACTTGGTAAAGCATCCTATGTATCACCAAAAGCATGCATGCTGTCCAATCCACTCAAGCCACATCAAGACAAAGGGAGTAGATAACGACGCAAAACAAATAATGTGACAGTACTTCCCTGGTATCCCCATCTAACTGAAGCGGGGGACTACATAATTCTAAGATCACCTTGAGAGCTGCACCGCGCTCTAATATCAGGCAACCTCTGGCTAGACTAAGCGATAGACAAGATAATGGAGGAAGACTATGAAATGTGAAGAACGGCAACATAAGCCGGAGTTGCCTAGATGTATCGGCAACGATGAACTGCTCTGTCGATGCGGCGCATAAAATTCTCCGGTACGGGAACTATTGTCAGCTTATCTCGTCGGGACTGAGTGGAGAGCTGGGGATTGGCGTGATATCTCCAAAGCGCGGGGGTTTGCAGCTGCTTACTGTTAATTTGATTCATTAACTGCTTAACTGCCTGGAATTTGATGCGATGAATGCAAGGGTACTATGGGATGAGACGTTGAGCTCAAAAGACTCAAAGATGATCGTCAGTCTGTGCATTCTCCCTGGATCCCTACCATTTGATCTTCCAGTTAGCACATTTAGCATCTACTTGTTTGGATACTGCAGTGCGTGAAGTAGGCTGTAGCTAAAAATTGATCGCTCTTAGTAAGGCTGTTACCAAGCTGCCAAGCAACCCAACTACTACCGCATACGGACTGCCTAGAACGGAAGTCTTAGCTTATTGAGCGCAATGACCAGCAGCTAACAAATAATAACATAGAGAGCAGCCGTCTCTCGTAATTCGAGACGATACTAATACGGTGGCGAACACGAGCGAAACTTTGCAATTTTAACTGCGAACGGTGGTACACTTTCAGCAGGACCTGACACTTGGCAGTAGGGGACACCCGTACCGAAAGTGCAACAATACAGTCATCGCCCTCCTCAAATGCCAAAATGCAAACCTGCTTTCTTTGTTCCACGGGTGTCTGCATCCACAAGGTTGCGTACTCCCTACACACTCGATGCAGCCCTAAACTGCCTTGAACAAGTTCGCTGGTCGCGCTCAGGGCCTTCCGGGTGGCACATGGTTGCATTATCACGGGCCTAAATGGATGCCATCACACTTCGCACAGAGGATGAGCAGGCGCTGAATCTGAGTATGCTGTAATGATACGGGAACCGTCCCTCGCGAGTCATTTGACGGGTCTAATATAAAAGCGAAACCACGGCAGCTCCTTAATAATCAGACTCGTTAACGAGTAAGCTTACTTTCCAGACGGCCCTGCCCATACGACGCTGTTCGCCATATCGATGGGAGTAATTCGTTCGCTAAGTTCTCCCTGCTGTAGCATCACAATTTTAAGGGTCGGCCGCTCCTCCAGCCATTGGAAGCACGCTGAGGAAAAGCGACGCAGTTGGACTTATTATTCGTCATCATGCCTTTCAGCACGGCAGCGCTGGCTGGAATAGGGAATTTGCTGTGCCACTGCCATTCCATCCGCTCCAATTGCAGGGCGATGCAGCCCACTACTGTCTGCACAAGCTTTGCTTGGGACACCACCTTCTGCGGCTGGCTTGCAAGTCCTCATCCCTGATTCCTCAACATTCATATGAACCTTTTGCCGTACGCATCCACCCCTGACACAGCCTATAACCAATTCGCTTTAATTGTCGGCTGATTGCCGGGCCATCCAGGTTATTCCTCTGGTAGCTTTTGCTGTTCGCACAAGGAAAGGTGGAGGGAACCAGCCTAAAGGTTTTGGGAATATTAAATTTTTATTAATTACATATTAAAAACAGTGCGTGCCCTAACTGTTTTTGTTTCCTCATATATGGACTGCCCAGAGCTTCTGTAATGCTCTGAAGAAAATAGTGACAGAGAGAAAGGGAGAAGAAAGATTGGGTTACCTTAAAAACAAGACAAATTTTCCATTGCGCTTCCATAAATCGTAAAGCCCGTTCCTATGTGCTCCTTGAATTCCCAAATTCCCCGTTGCCCAATGCATGTCCTAAGAGAGAAATTTGGTTGCGGGGTGACTTGCCCCCGAATTTGCGAACACATTCCTGATGATGAGTTCTATACAAACGAAATATTCCAACACTAGAAGGAAATCTTAATAGCTGTGTTGGTTGGGTATATACATTGGGAGCAACTATCCCGCGTTTTCTCCTGGTGGTTGTATTTCCATTAAAAAGGTTTCGGGGGGCACGTTCTCCCCGCCGCGTCTGCTCGTCTCAGAGTAACACGCAAACCTTGCTCACTCACGTGCGAATTGCTATGCCAGATAAACATTCTTTACTTGAGCCATCATCCGGTTGCCGTACTTATTCGAGTTCCGCTTCCGCCGTGTCTCCGTGTAGCTCTGCGTGATACGATCCCGTGGCATCTAGCTCATTCATCTGTAACGGCTCGTGCTCGTGCGCGGGATAGGGTTTGTTTGGATCATCGGGTTTCGACATGTCCCGCATGTATGACTTTCCTCCGCTGTTGTCCAGCTCCATTAGATTTTGGTTCTTGCGTGACTTGTTCCGCCTGCGCACAAACAAGAGAGCCGCGCCGATAATGAGTCCTACACCAGCTACGCCGCCAACCACACCACCCGCAATGGCGCCAGCGTGCGAGTGTGAGGTGGACTGGTTGTTGCTTCCACTTCCGGTAGAGTTTGAGCTCGATGACGAGTTTGAATTCGTGCCATTGCCCGAGAGGAGTTCCAGAGAGATACCATCAATCAGGTGAGCAAATGCCTGGGCCGGAGTAGTGGTAGCGGTGAAGTTGATCGTGCTTGTGACCGCAATGCTGTTGTAAACGGTGACTGGAACTTGCTGATTCAGAGCAAAGTTGCTGAAGCACGTTCCACCATATGCGGGGCGGGATGGTGGAGCCGAATCGGGGGGGTGAAGGGTGTAGCCACTGCAGTGAAATAAATCTTGTCAGAATTCTGGTCTCATGCCTCATGTTGAAACAGGAAGGTAACTTACCCAGGACAGCACGCAACGTAGGAACCCGCTGTCAAGACCGTGCTCCAGCTGTCGGGACAAACGAGCGGGCTCATGGCGGGGACAATCGAAGAAGCAGGGATCATAGTTGAACCACTCGAGTATGAAGGGACGGAGGTGTAGCTCTCAAGCCATTGACTGGGGTAACAGTTACTGAACGTCGTCTCCGGTACCGGCACGGGTTCGTTGGCCCAGATGAAGAAACCAGGTGACGAAAGCATTGTGAGGGAGTTCTCGGTACATGTCGCTGGCGGCGTGAACGTGGTAGTCAGCGGAATGAATGCCGTCGGTTGAGTGTTCGATTGGTATGATGGCTGCGTAGGAGCTGAGGTGGCCGTGGGCGTGTGAAATGAAGACGATGTGCTTCGGGACGAACTGTGAGAAGTGCTTCGAGAAGTCGAAGTCGAAGGGGAGCTCGACGCCACTGAGCCCACATCGGTTCCATCGCTTCCACCAAAGAGTGAGAACGACATCGCGCTGAGTATCCGCAGATGGAATATTCGAAAGTCGAGCGAATTCTTTTGGGTGGAAGGGCAAAAGGTATGCAACGACGATCTAGTCTTACGGTCGAGCGAGCGGACAGCGTATATATGAGATAAGCCAGCAGAACTCGTCTCAAGCACTAACTAATATTTAATTCCGTTGTCATCCCGCACCAACGCTTGCCAGAGTCTCCCCAGGCATGTCATCCTCGTGGAAGCCGCGAATCACCCGAGAGCATCGTGGCCAGAGGGTCCTTCGTGGAGCGAAGACCATCCATTCACGTGGAGATTGGGCGAAAATCATTTCCCCTGAAACTGGACAGCTGGACGAAAGAGGATAAACGGCTTATGTCCAATCTCACCTCACCTGCACACTTCGCCGCAGTCTGGATGTTGCTGATGCCAATAATATCGCACGGTGCAGCAGTTTGCTAGCAAGTGCTTATGTCCGCCCCACCACCGCCTGCCGTCCCAGTGGCTGCTCAGCCTCGTACAGACAGCTTCTCTTCGCAAGCGGAACGATTCGCCCATCCTCACATCGTCGCTGCAGCTGGTGCCGTCGACGCCGGAAATAATCTAAATTTACCTCCTGGGGCAGGAAAACCGCCGAATTTGCGGGTTGTCAGCCAACGGTAGCATCCGATCAACCCTTTCCACTGGAACTGCATTATTAGAGTTGCTTCGGTCAGGACCAGAGCCTTGCTCAGCAAATCGGAAATCAGATGAACGCTGAAAGCTTGAAATTCCAGCGCCACTGATTTCTTCGAAGAATCCGGATCGCAATATTCTTTGCACGACTCGAGCATCTGTTGTGTGCGTCTATAACACAGTCGTGGTTTCGGTCGGCAGCCAGGACATACCGCATCGCACGGCCGAGACCCAACGCAGGATCGAGAGATCCGAAGGAGGAACTTGATTGGGGGCGAGGATCACACAAGAGTCTCACTGCGTTTATATTTCTCACGTATCAAGACTTTGGAGTTCCCGAGGTTGTGTTGTGATATCACTGCACCGTTGGCAAGTAGTGTCTCAGTTGCACAATGCACAATAATGCTCCGCCATCCTTCGGGGAAATCCTTCAACCAACTTGCAACATGCACTCTTCAATGGATTACGCTTCTGTGCCGCAAATGGTGCGAATCTTGTTTCTCTTAGAGCCCTTGTATTAGATTTCCGCCCCGCAAAAGAAGCTTTCGCACCATGCACTGAACTAAAGATACTGTACGTAAATACTACGATTCGTGGTCGGTGCGGCGCATCTACATCTCCCTCGAAGACATTCCAAGGTTGCGGCGACCCGAGCCGAGACACAGGCCCACCAAACCTCCTTCCAGGAAGTACAGCAAAGTCCACGTCGATCCAAAGACGGCTCTGAGGAAGCGAATACAAAAGTGCGTTAGATCGGCCTTTCATATCGATCTCCTCTCGGCATTCGCTTTGTCTGCTACTGTACCTGAGATGATTGGATTCTTGTTCGGTTCGGCCCGAGATACTCACATGATGAATGGGCATCGACAGCGGCAACACAGAGCTCAAGGATGGCTAATATAATGGCCTGACATAGGACCCTAATAATATACGGTTTCCTTTAAAATTTCACTTCTGCTCTGTTGGTTTTTAATCAAACATATCGCATCCTCTTGACATGCTTCGCTAAGTTTGATTCAGCGGTCTATCCCAATATGGTCCTTTCTGTAATCCTAGGAATCTGATGTGAGATCACCTGAGTGCGCTCCTAAGGCGCATGAACACGGCTGACCCTCATACTTCCGGAACGTACATGCAACATGCCCAAAACTCATGCTCAAACTTCAAGTTGTCACAACGTCACTCCTGATCTTGAATTCCGTTATTTATGCAGATGGTGAGGTAGTTGTAGTTTGGGCGCTCATCTGATTTCACTCCGACTTTCGGCTAGCAAATATGATGCTATCCCGGACAGTCTCTTCCGTAATCCCATAGATACCGGCGAGGCTTGGGCAAAAGCAAAAGCCTTGTGTAATATATTTCGTCGTGCAGTCCTTTTTTTCTAAAAAAAAAGAAGAAGAAGTGGAAAAAGGTGGAAAATGTATTTTTCTTCTTTTTTTGAAGGAGTGTGAATATTGTGTTTGTTTTTAATTAAACTTCATTATTTTCGCTTCCGAATCCATTCCCCCAAAATGTCGATGAGTAAAACCATTCCTTCATCTTTCAACCGGATTTTATTCACTCAGTCATATGAATTTGACGGAGCAGTAAAGAGTGAATATGCATGCAAATCCCCTCCTTAGGCTTTCACTCACAAAACTTCACTGAGACCGCGCTAACTGAACTGTCAACCTCTGAATTTGGAAGGGTTGTTCTTCAACTGCCGGGATATTGGGACATCTGCCTGCTTACACTGTCGATGTGGACAGGAGTCTCCGACCAGGTCACATATTCCGGTTATCATTTCAATTCCGCTACATATAAAGAGGGTCTTCTATCAAAGGAACGAGGTTTTCCGTAGGGCCGTTCCGACGCTATTGCAGTGCATGCTGCATGAAACCGGACAGTAGAGCATAACAGCATTTCAGTCTCAGGGTCCTCTTCCCCTCTACGAAATATTTGTACCATTAGACTGTCCAACGACCACATCCAGCAATCTAATTTCATCCGGTGAAAATATCTAGTCAGAATTTGAATGAAATGGCACCACTCTGACTGATTCTAGTGCCTCCATGCCGGATAATAGAGTTTATTTCTAATGTCCTAGGAGGTCTCTGAAGCTGCAGGAGAGGTTACTTGATTGCTAATCGCGTTAATTATGAAGTTCATGCCCGTTGCATCACGAACGATGCCTCATAGCTTCGGGACAGAGGTGCTGGGAGGACTCCACACATGACTGAGCCAGTTCACCAGTTAGTGCTCGAAGCCCCAAATGTATCTTACTAAATGTCTTGCCGGATTCTTTTCAGATACTGAAGGCAGGGTGTTCGACCAAACCAAAGGTTTTCAATGAGTTGTTGCAGAGGTGTTTTGATCGGGGAAATACCTGTTTCAGAGATGCACAGACTCTGTACATGTATTGCGGCGAATTTCTGTTCAATTCAGGTGATAAAGTCAACTTAACGATATCTACTCTAATGACTGAGGAACATGCCGCTCTTTATATTAGTGGATATCCATTGAGAAGACGTCAGAGCACAATAAACAGGGTCGGATAGTAAAATGAGAAATTATATATTCTCTAAGTATTAAAATTCTCAGTACATGACATTTAGGGTCAAATTAAAGTCTTAAACTACCCCTCGTACTCTCAAGATTCGCCAACATTACCTGTATTATAACAGCTTGTCCAGTATTAAAATCAGAGTGCTTGATGCCAGGTATATGCGAACATAAATAGGATTATTCCGAAACGGATGCTGGCTTTTCACTGACATCAACAGCGGAAGATTTCTCAACGCCAAGCTCAGGATCGCCTCCATCTGAGCCATGCTCCAAGGCGTGATTCTTATCGAAGAGATAGTTGACATCTTCAAGAGTATGGCCACGGGTTTCGTAAATGAAGAAGTAAACTGGTAAAATCTTATTAGTAACCACACACGAGGAAATGTATCAGAATTAACTGACCATATGGGAAGCCGATGACATTAAAGACCGAGAACCAAACCCAGGTCTTCCATCCAACACTAGCTTGTGCAATTGGTCCAGCATACACAGTCAGGAAAGCCATGAGCCACTGAGAAGAGATACTGAGGCCCACGCCAGTGTGTCGGTGTTTAAGAGGCATACTCTCACTGACGTAAATGTACTGCAGAAACAACTCATTAGTAAGTGAATGGTCAAGCCGTATCAAAATATACATACCGGCATTGGAGCCCAAGTTGGGCTGAAGACAAGAATCCATCCAAAGAGCATTGCTGCAGCCGCTGAAGAGGTAGCCTTTTGGCCAATGGCTAATAGAGCAGTGAATGCAATCATAAATACCGACTGAAGAGCAGCACCCCAAAGTAGCCATGTGCGACGGCCGGTCTTCTCGCAGAAGTATGAACCAAAGTAGACTCCAATCGCGAGCAGTGTTGTTGCAGCACCGGAGCAAATCGATGCAGTAGTTGCTTGCAGACCAATGTAGACTTGGAAGATAGTAGTCATGTAGTAGAAAATCATGTTAATTCCCATTAGGTATGCGACGCCAATGAGAATAACACCATCACGGATTCGTCGAACAGCTTGGGTGGCGGACTTATCAATGATCAGGTTTGAGAGTTTCAATGGCTCAACTTCCTGCCGCAGCTCAAGCTGAATTTCTGACTGGACCTTGAGGGCATCTTGCTCAGTTGGATAAAGCTGTGTAAGAACCTCAAGACCTTCCGCTTCTCTGCCGCGGAGATAGTACCAACGAGGAGTATCTGGAACAAATAAATAGTCAATAAACGTATTTTCAATGCCAGGGAGAGCACTAAATTATCACGTACCAGCATTTGGCCAGATGAGGACAAAAACCAAGAGGGACCAGACGATTTGGATAGCGAGCGGCAACCGCCAAACAACTTGACCAGAGGCATAGGTAAATCCAAAATCGCTATAAGATGTTAGGAAATAAAACAGATTGGTGCTAAACGTTCCACGTACATCCAGTATGCAAGAGCAGTTGCGGTGCAGGCAAAACCCATCAAGTAACCAACCATAGGGCCTCTTACAGCGGTGATTGGAGTGATCTCTGCCACATACACCGGTCCCATCGACACAACACAACCATTTCCAATACCCTTAATACTTCGTTAGAATTTCCATAACTATATACAGGATGTATTTCAGACTTACGATAATCACACGTCCAGCGATCAATTGGCCGTAGGAGTAACTGGAGCAACAGATTATAGTACCAATGATCTGTATGACAGCACCCATCAAGACCCAGGTGCGACGGCCTAATTTGTCACTCCATGGAGTCGATGCAAAAACGCATCCAAGCCATGAAGCCAGGAGAAAGGAAGCCACGATCATAGAGAAAGTGGTGGTGTTAGGGATCTTTTTCAGCGTTAGTATAATAGCCTAACGATACCCAAACACCTTCTCCGGGCTATTCTTACATTCATCGCGGACTGGAATGCTTCAGTCTCAATGATACCACCTAGGACTCCGGCGTCCCAGCCATAGGACATGTAGCCCATGCGGACACCCCATAGTACCAAAGATGGATATATTTTTCCCATATTGAATTGTCGATGGTATCAATCACAAGAAATGAATATCCTGTTTCTTGGTGAGCAAGTGTCATCTTCCAATATCATTAACACTATAGGGTGTTCCCTGGTATATGCAACTTCCAGGTCACCACGTGGGAAACTGGTATGTTGAGCCTTAGAGAGAATGGGGCGAAGCAAGCACATACCTAGCAGGAAGGAGGAGCGAAGAAGTGTATCACACCGCGACTGCTCTGAGGAGTGGACGAGGTGTGCCGGGGCAGATAAAGGAAACTCGGGGTGATTATGCACTGACAGTTTACTCTGCTTGCGGAGATTACGCTCCAATAGAAAATCAATAGCTTGCAGGTGCCAATTACTACTGTATGCAAAATACCTCCACCCGTCTTAGCTCCTCCTTTTTGCCTCTCGTCAGAATATTAGCCCATACCGGATACTACATGGCAACATGGCGGTGTAGAAGAGCAAGGGAGTCTAATTCTTTGATGATACTGGGGCGTCCACCTGATTGCTCTTGCTGTGCCGTTTGATATGCTCCCATTTTCACATGTTTCGGGCAGTATCAGTTGAAAATCTCATCGGAACTGGTTTGCAGGGGGTTGATCACTCCATGTAGTGCCGAATCCCACCATGGCAGGACTCTTCCAGACCTTGAGCCTGTCAATGTCACTGCGACGGCGACGAGTCGTGTCAAGAGTATATCTGCGTGGGTTGGAGTTTGAATAGCCTTAACTGGATCTTAGAACCCTGGGGTCCACTGCCGGAGCGCGGGTGGCTGACTCGCCGTCAGGATCCAGGTCGTCCGGTCCCTGGTCCGCGCCCAAGCTCTCCCCTGGGTGCCACATTATAAGATCCCTACTAGCCTGTGCCTCCTCCTTCTGGCTCCTTATCCTCCCTGCTTCCCCGCTGCATGAACCAGGGAGAGAGGAGGAAGGGCTCTCGGGATTGATTGGCTAGCATTAATTGACGATCAGTGATCAGCATGTATTATTTCTATCCGCAGACAATGACAAGTCAATTTTGGATACATCGCGACAGAGCGCGAACCGCCTTCCTCAACTTGCAAAGTCCATTTCAGCGTACGATACGGTAGGATCCGCTGTCACATATAACTTATCACTTTTTCACTATGCATAAAGTGGGAAAGCATCAGTCTAGGCCGCAAAAGTCAAGCGTAGACGAAGGGAAAAAGCAAGCGTATTCCTGTTACGTTTCGGCCTCATAATCGAGTCGTTCCTCTGTGAAGCATCAAGTGCCTCGCCCTATCGCGACTACAGCAATAATCTTCGCTGATAGCACCCCGGGTCACTATCTTGGGCATTGTGGATGGTACTGTGGAAATGAGCCCATCATCAATGTCTACGTTAACACGAGATTATTCGTCTGCAACAAGCATGGGAGAGGTCGCTCCACGCAAGCCTCATCACCAGTGGACGTAATATGCTCCCACTTTCAACATCTTATTACTCCTGTTACAATTCTGAAAGTACAAATATGGTAACCCTCAAAATATCACTCGTACATCTGTCCGAAGAAAGCCTACCGTGGTATTCTCATCATCACTCTTTCTCGCCACGTGTGCTCCACACATACAGGTCGTATTGGCGAGCTCGCAGCTTACTCCGCCGGAGAATTGCAGGCTTAGAGTGCCAGCCGGACGAGACAGGGAACTTGAGTTAAGGAGCTCCTTCACAGCAGTGCCTCAGTGTAGCATGTCAAGAAGGTACGGATCACGCGATGCCTGTTGATCTGGCTTTCAGGCGAATTGAAGTGTTGAATATGTTCCAGCGTCTGTAGTCAAAAGTAATCGCAAACTTGTAGTTACAATCTTAAGTCTATATACAGTTTGATTTACATGTACGCTGTAAGTTTGCAACAGGCCCCTTCAGTCCTTGTCTAAATACTCTAGTCTCTGGGTGAGAGCTTAACAGTGAAGTCTCGGTTGTAAGCAACACCTCCAGCAACCACAAAACGACCTTGTTTTACGAGCTCGATATCGAATCGTCGGATGGTCTAGGATAATAGAAAATAATATTAGAAACAAATTGAATATGGATTCATAGATAATAACTTACCTCTGGAAGAAGCTTATACATCTCCATCAAAGCGATATCCTTGCCCAAGCACACTCGTGAGCCCATTCCAAAAACGAAACTGGAAGCATCCATTTCATTAGCCTTCTCAGGGCTCTCTAACCAACGCTCAGGTCTGTAGGCATCTGGATCTGGTTTGTAGAGCTCTGGATCTCTCTGCACGATGTAGGCATTAGAAGTGACCTCCATTCCTGGAGGAACAAAGACACCGTCGATTTGTTTACCACCAGCGGGAGTGACACGTGCAAACAAGTTGTCAGCTGGAGGATGTAGTCGTAGACCTTCCTTGATGCAAGCAACAAAATATGGCAGATGTACCCGGACCTCCTCGTATTTCACTGGCGTCGAGAGCTTTCCGGCCTTGTCAGCCTCCTCAATCTCCTTACGAGCCTTTTTAAGGGCGTCAGGATTAGTTGCGAGGAATCGAAGTGTGCTACCAAGTCCAGTCCCCGTGGTATCTGCTCCGGCCTGAATCAATAGGGTAACATGCGCACGCTTTTGAATAGGATCAAGAGGCTGGCCGTCCATGCGAGCATCGAGAGCACTAAGGGTTGAAAAATAAGCATCAGACTTTATACTGTTCTTTATCATGGACGGAGATATGTAGACTTACTGTTGCATAAAATCAGGCTTGTCGGGATAGATACCATTTTGGAGGTCTCTCTCTCTATCGGTTACAAGCTTGTCCGCCTGGGCCATGAGCCAGCCCATGCCACTGTCGTTAGAAGTCTTAGGGAGCAACCACATGTTGAGGACAGGGATCTTCATAATATAGTTTCTGAAAAACCTAAAGCGACCGACGAAGCCAAAGAAATCGAGACCTTTACGCCAGCTGCGAAGGATACCTCGCTCGTCGCGGCTGTTTCTGACGAAACCCCATGGATCAGTGAAAGAGAGCATGGTCATGATATCTGCAGCGAATTCACTGTTTTGTATAAGTATTATGCAGAAAAATAAGAATCATGGATCAGATGAAGCGGTATTACTCACGCTACTTTGTCAGACAAGCAGACCTCGGTTTTGGACTCAGCTCGCTCCCTCATCTTCCTGACAAAGAGCTGAACTTGGTCATCGATTCTATCCTCCCACTCATTCTTCAGCCCGCCCATGGACCACTGTCTCTAGTGTAAGTAAATGAGGCGTTGAACTATTAGGAGCTCCTTAAAAAGGATAGTCAATACTTACTGGAACACGTGGCCCAGCCAGTGCTTTCCGCAAGGACTTGTGAGTATCGCCATCAAGCGTCGTGAAGAGATGAGGAGGTCCGAGAATGCCAGTGCCATATAAACCGGCCTTTTGGTTTAGTTTAGGATCCCAATAGATATCCTTCAATGCGGATGGCCTTGGGAATAATAGCATAGTAGGTGAGATACGAATGGGCCTTTCGGCTATACCAACTGAGTCAGCTTTGCGTGAAACCCCTACAAGTAGTCGTGGGATGGCCTAGTTCACGTACTTCCATACTTCTTGACCAGACCCTGAAGCCACTGAGGCTCAATCTGCAGCACCGAGATGATAGCCCCGGACAAAGAGAAAGATGCCGCATACCAAGGTCCAGGAAACTTGGAAAGCGGATGCAGATACAGATTATAGAAAGCACGAGCGAAGAGTGCCGAGGCCACTGCTACTCCCACGAGTAGCATAGCGGATTTGGCATCCACGTGTTCCCGAAGTGCATTCATTGTGTTCAGACAGACTAATGATCGAGCACCATACAAAGCAGTAGTAGAGAACAAGCAAGACACATATGAACAGCGATGCCCAAAACACGTTTTGTGTGCGAAGGATTTATAAATGACAGCGGAAAAAGGCAGTGTGTGCTGCANGTTCACCAGCACCAGATATGCGACAAGCACTGAATCAGGACAGCCCAGACCGATAGGTGGACTGTTAGTGAAGGGTGGTATCAACCCAGCCACGGCATTTGCTTTGCTGGCCTTGCGTTCAACCTTCAAGGGACCCCCAGCAAAATCTGGCGTCCACTTTTCTGATGCAGGCCCCTCATTCTGCCCGAGCTATGCATAAGCCTGTGCCTCCAGCCCATTCCGAAAAGAAATCTTCCGTGGCTCTTGAGAGAGTCTTGGTTGCGTGGGGGGCCCATCACGGCAGCTGTCCTTAGATGCCAACCTCGCCAGGGAACGTCGCCAGATGACGAGGCAATCGAGGCGAACGTTCCGTTTGGAGGGTTTCCTTCCCGGGATCCCAAAGGTCTGGACAGGCCGCTGGATGGCCCCGACACAGTGTCTGTGCCTGCCCATGCTGGGACCTTTCCTTTTACCGTACTCCGTAGTAAGAAGCTAGATACTAGTGGTCTCTTCTCGGCTTCAGGCTCCGCTCTAGGACATTTTGCATAAGAACGCGACCCTCCTGAGAGCCAGGCTTCGTTCGGATCGAGAAAAGGATCTACGGCGACGATCCTCTCTGCCCCCAGCAGCGTCGTATTGGTCTGTGGCCAATTCGCCCGGCTTGGGGGGTACGAGCCAGTTAATAGCGTTTTTGGCACACGACCCATCAGGGAGGGTCGACAGAGAAATTAGAGACAGTTCCGACGGCGGGGAAAGGGAGGGCAACGGTCCGCGCATGCTAGTGCATCCATCGCGCCGTTTTGCTTTTGAAGCTAATCGCCTGTCACAAACGTTTTGCTTTTTGTTCCAACTACCTTTTTCATGGTGATCGACTACTGCAAGCGCAATTGGCCCTCTTAATGAGCTGTGCTCGCTTGGAAGTGCTTCCGGCGGGTGGCTGTTGTTGCTAGCAAATTGATGTGTTGGGAAGAGACAAGACAGAGAGATTTGGGGATTGTCCGCCGGTTCTCGCCCCGTCATCGCAGGGGGTGACACTGTCAATCACCCGAGCCCTTGTCCGCGGGGAAGGAGGCCGTCACGACTCCCTGTCTAATTCGTAATATTAGAAAACTCTATCAAAATAATTGCCGTGGCAGGAGGAACCCCAGCGATTGTGCCTACTCTACGCCGTAGCAGAGGAAGATGCCGTACTGCTTCTTTGCTGGACAGACCTGCCCACGGGCGGCCGACCCGCGCCAAGTTCCAACTAGCAATGACAGCGTCGATCATCAGAACATTCCGAACCAGGAGACCCAGTTTGACGGAAGAATGAGCCCAGAGATAACCACAGCGTCGTAATAACCATTTCGCTGTGCCCGGAGAGCACCGCAGAGTCCCTTGCACTTGGATGTGAGATGTCAGATGTGATGAGATGTACTCGTATACGGACCCAAACCTGAAAAAAAGGAAAGGGGGAAAAAGTAAGTTAAAATAAAGCATATGAGGTTTTGCCTGTGGAGGATGTGATCGTCATAGTACCTGCTTCTCGTAGGAACTACTACTGTGCGTTTCATAACCGACATGGCCTACGAAATCCCAAGACCCAGGGTTAGGAGTGATGCCTTACCTGCAGTTGCCCTACTCTTCCCTATGCGTCGGATGCCAAAGATCCTCGCAAGCCTGGGTACCGAGTCTGGAGCGCTTCGTTTGTGCTGTGTTTTGCTGGAGTCACATTGCGAGGAAGCAAAACTCGACGGGGATGCCTGTAACCTCGCCATTTCAGACTCCATGATAAAGAGTATTTGAGCACGCCGATTCTTCTGGTCACAAGAATCTCTGTTGTGAAGATTTGTCAACCTTCAATCTATCAAATCCTGCCATATTTCCATCACGAGCTGCTCACGAGCACTTTTTGGCTCCTTTATGAGTCTCAATATCATCCAGACACCCTCTCTCATTGTTCCACGATCTCTATAATGGCGACAATCGTTCCCCCTTTTCAAGGGCCGCGCCCAGCAGATTTCTTTGACACTGAAACAGTTAGTCGCACAAGATCCCTTTCTGGAATTAACAACCTTACTTACGGATTTCATGACAGAAAAGTGAAAGAGCTGTGGTGATCACATGTTCTTGCGTAGTTGGTCTTTCTGTTGTTCTGCGAACCTTGGGACGCTATGCATTGAGCCTTCGAGCCAAGGATATGGGGGGAGCTGGCCATTACCTTGGCTTAGATGACAGTGAGTTTTTCAGTGATCATTTCATCCAGAAGTCGATTTGCTAACAAAGGGCACAGTTTTCAACTTCCTCGCCGTAGTATGTAGCTTATTAAGAAATACTTTCAACTAAAAGCAACTAACATCATCTTAGTTGACGTTTTATGCCCTAGCTGTATCTGTGCTTGTTGGTAAGTTGTCTTTCGAATGTGTAGTTTTTTCTTCTGATTGAATATCAGCTATTGATCGTGGTATGGGAACGCATATCGATAGAGTTAAGTGGTTGGGTGGGTCAGAGGCTGTCAACAGTTACAATTTGGTATGTCTACTCATATAGAATGCAGCAATCAATACGGAGACTAATATACGGAAGGCAATTTATGTCTGCGCCCTGACATACAATAGTGTGCTTGGATTCGTCAAGTTATCCGTCCTCGCACTGTATCGAAGAATTCTTCAAGGAGTCCCGTCCAAAAACCTGGTTATCATTAACTGGTGCGTTGTAGGACTAGTAGCAACCAATACCGTGGTCAATGTATTTGTTGCTGCTTTCCAGTGTAACCCCATTCATGCTGCCTTCAATTCCAGCATTAAGGGCAAGTGCATAAACGCTAGCGCGTTCTATATTGGAAATGCGATAACCGGTATCATTACCGACTCTTGCGTCTATCTTCTATCCATTCCAATTATCAGGCCACTGCAAATTGCAAGACAGCGGAAGTTGGCAATCTTGTTCACTCTGCTGGTTGGACTCTTGTAAGTATCGGCTGCTTAGTTTCAATCTATCCACTAACAGAAGGACTTTTAGCGCTGTCGTCACCTCGTGCATCCGTCTTTCCTTCCTTCCAAGTCTCCTTGTCAACCCTGATGCCACCTACGCCATGGGTGTCCCGATGGACTGGTCCGTCGTGGAGCCTACGGTTGGTATCCTCGTTAGTTCAATGCCCGCTATTCGATCCGTAACCTATCTTTGGAGCGACAATCGTGGCCAATCACAGAATAACAGTTCTATGCAGTCACATCTTGAGTCAAGAGTTAGAGGTGGCCATATTAAGCTTGATGAGTTCGGTGGAAAGAATGACAGTAGCCATACCTCTGTTACTGCAAAGAAGATCGTGGACGATGATGACAGCGAGAGAAATCTTATCTATCAGGGCATGAAGGTTGATGGCATTGCTAAGACTACTGAGATTCATATTTCAAGGTCTTGAACTTATACAGTATCTTAGGCAAGAGTTGTGTTGTTTGGTCTTACTGGCTTTACGGAATATCTGTTCCTCATCGATAGCGTCAAGGGGTAATGTAACGGTCGGTTGTGATGCGAATGGCGTAGGGTATGTATCAAAGGAGTTTCTGTTGTGCTTACAAGTCAGCGAGTAGGTAAAAGAAACAAGCAGTTTGCAAGTCGCATCAAATTTACTTTCCAATTTTGTATCTTTTCACTTGTGGGGATATCCTTTATAGCACTCTTGTTAGAAAATCAGTGTTTCAAGGAAATGTATTCAATGATGCCTTGATAAGCCCATGATTGTTCAACCATCCATGTGAATGGAAGTGAAGTTCCTGCTTTGGTTCCTCATATAACATTTCATAATTGGGGGCCTAATTGAATCCTAGTTTGATTGAGCTTGTCTAATCGACGAACAAGTTTCGAACTAGCCCCTGCTCTTCATAGAGGAAAAGGTTCCCTACTTGTGTGCTATAAGTTATGGATTAATTATCGGTTTACTGTGTATTTTTCTGAGGTAATCTATTCTTTGCGACCCATCTCTGGCCTCCGTTAGTACGGTCTCGATCATTTAATTTTGACGGAGTTTCTCTTCCATTTGAAAGATTTGGTTCGGCTTTTGCAATGATGTTCTTAATAAGAACAAATATTATTCGGCATTCGATGTCAATCTCTATATGGTAGGGACATAGATGTTTCTCAGTGATTTAGGAAATCGTTGAAGCGGGACGGAAGACAAAAACTGTAGACAAAAAAGATTGATCCCCAACTTGTTCTGAATATCTCAATATTCAGGACCCTGAGCCCCTGGAGACAGGCATCTCTGTGATGTGGAGTCAAATCCCGATCTCCCCCGCATCGTTGAATGACAAGTGGAAATCATGACCGTTACAACATCTAACATGTAGTTGTTTGTCGCTGAAATAACCCATCTAGTCGTCTAGTTCTGTATCGTCATCCCTATTAATGCATTCCGACACAACAACTTTTTCGATTGATAAAATTCGAAGATTTTATTAGAGGATTGCTCAAAAAGTTTAGAGGCCCGAGCTATCAGGTATAAAGCTTGGATCATCCTGAGGGAGACTTCATCGTTATGCCGGGTTGGAGTATTTTTCCTTGATTTAGCGGAAGACGGTACAGATGACAAGAGCACCGAATTGTTGGCTTTCAGGGTCCAATATATTATTGTCCTGGAACGATAGTTCTCCAGCGATACTTAGTCGCGTGATACAGCCCTGGAGAACCATCAAACCTGGATGTGTTTGTTGGGGGGATGGCAGCTGGCTGACGTCTGCAGATCCTCAACACTATGTTAGGAAGAAGTGTTGTCACATTTGTTAGAAGCAGAGCATCTTCGGTTCTCTGCCAATAGTTCTCATAAATGGCTTCTATTCCGCCCGGAGGATGTTGCTCTGTGCAAGCGGTCACTGTGAATGCTGCCTTATTCCAGAATCCCAATCTATAGCCTCTAACACTGCCTTGTAAGTTTTCATCATATTACTTATGCATTGATTCACGATCTCAGCTTCACGATATTACCAGGGCGATGCACCTGAACCAATAATGTGGCTTGCCTTGGGATCTGTTGCTGACATAATTTAGTAGTTATGACGTGCATAACTAACATTTAACGTAATTCCCTGTCAACCGGTCACTTGAAAATTACCGCAAAATCGAGCAAATATCAAACTTGAATAACTTAATATTTACAAAACCAAATGAGATAAAATTTGATATCTAAATTCAATATATGAATATTACCTGATATATGGGGTTTCCAGGATATCCGAACTCATCAAATATTTAAAATATTTAATCTTTAATTTTCGAGTATTAAAATTTAAGTTATTTTATATACTAGGCCAATATAGGATTTGATTTGCCTTAAAAACTAATATAGTATTAAATAATATTTAAATAATATGTTCCTCCAATTTGAAGCCGAAATTAAAAATAATGGTTGAGTTATTGAAGTTTGATATTTGCTCGATTTTGCGGTAATTTTCAAGTGACCGGTTGACAGGGAATTACGTTAACTTAGAGATTCGGCGGCTTATGTCATGTCTGTCAAACCTGGTGGAAGGGGCTGTAGAGGTGACCGGACAGGATTTTCTAAGTGTAAGAACGAAGAAATAGCCGTGATGGATGAACCGTATCAGAAACTTTGACGAACAAATCAGACAAGCAGTGATGTTCTGCAAGTTAGCTTGATTGGTAGATCGTGGGTTTTGGTGGCATTAGCACTAGGCACTCTCGGATGGAGGAGCTGAGCGAGCCCTTGCCGCGACGGATGTCCGGCGGGGACTCCTAGATGGAGTTTAACCCGGTGGGATCGGAGCTATATCTATCTGCTGATCAATTTATCTGGAGCCTAGACACATTGAACACTCAGTTATCAGGCCTTTACATATTTTTTACTGCTTTCACGTACTAGGATGGATGCTATCTGATACCACATACCTCTGCTGATGCCTACAAGAAGTTTAAAGTAGGAAGCTGTGGAAGGTATACAACCCAAAGTGAAGTTCATAGAGGAGCCTCTATGAGAGCCTGCAAATCCATAGATCAAAAATATCGTCACCCAGGCTGTATGTAGTTCAAAAGCGATTGCGGGCCGGGTTGAAAAGGAAGGGAAGAGGGCTAATGTTATTTCGGAATGGTGACATATCTTTGGCAATTGATAAGCATTTTAGTTAAGTGAATTGACATTAGCAATGATCGGGAATATACCCGTACAAGAGCTCTGTGTTACATGTGATTCCATATAACCCGAAAGAGGTTACTTAAAAGAAAGACACCGACAGTCGTACCCAGCCACTGCTATCCCCCAAATCAATACCAACCGCTTGTCTCACGCAGTAACTTGAGTATGGCATAATATTCTTTCCTTTCTGCTAGCGAGAGCAATGTTCGAACATCACTGTCCGTTAAATCCAGATCAACTTTACCTGCTTCAAGTAGTAATTTAAATTCATCTCCTTGACTCTTCTCTAACGCCCATAAGAGAGGCGTCTGACCGCAGTTATCTATTGAATTGACATTGCATTTTCCAGTTTCAAGTAGCAACTTCACTATAGATTTTTCTCCCTTTTGTATCGCCCATGATAATGCTGTTTGATCAAGATTATCATCTAAGTCAATATCAATTTTGTCTGTTTCAAGTAACAGCTTGACAATATTTTCATGTCCTTCTGATACTGCACAGATCAATGCTGTCATGCCATCTTCATTTTGCAAATTAACATTAACTTTGCTTGTTTCAAGTAATAGCTTAGCAATATTTTCATGTCCTTCTGATATTGCATATATCAATGCTGTCATACCATCTTCATCTTGCAAATTAACATCGATTTTGCTTGTTTCAAGTAATAGCTTAACAATATTTTCATGTCCTCCTAATACTGCAAATATTAATGCTGTTGTGCCATCTTTATTTTGCAAATTAACATTAACTTTGCTAGTTTCAAGTAATAGCTTAGCAATATTTTCATGTCCTTCTAATACTGCAAATATCAATGCTGTTATACCATCTTCATCTTGCAAATTAACATCAATTTTGCTTGTTTCAAGTAATAGCTTGACAATATTTTCATGTCCTTTTGATACTGCACATATCAATGCTGTTGTGCCAATTTCATTTTGCAAATTAACATCAACTTTGCCAGTTTCAAGTAACAGCTTGACAATATTTTCATGTCCTCCTGATACTGCAAATATCAATGCTGTCATGCCATCTTCATTTTGCAAATTAACATCAACTTTGCCAGTTTCAAGTAATAGCTTGACAATATTTTCATGTCCTTCTGATCCTGCAAATATCAATGCTGTCATGACATCTCCATCTTGCAAATTAACATCAACTTTGCCTGTTTCAACGAACAACTTGACTATGGCTTCCACTCCTTCTCCTGAAGCTAGCCGCAATAACAACTTTCCACCATACGCATTGACTAAATCGGAGTTGAACATGTCCGTTTCGAGAAGTAGCTTGACCATAGCTTCATTCTCTTCTTGCACAGCCACCTGTAAAGCTGTAAGACCACCAAAGTCTTCCACATCACTTTCTGAGGGCACATTTTGTAGCAAGATTTTAACAACCTCTTCATGGCCATTCTCCACAGCGAGTACCAATGGGAACTTCCCATATTCGCTGCGATATGTCACTGAAGCGCCGTATGACAAGAGGAGGCTAACTATAGCGGCATGACCGTCTCGTGAAGCTAAGAGAATTGCGTCGTCAAATACATCCGCTTCTTCCTCTTCATATGCTTCGTCTTCATCGCTGTCAAATTCTGAGCTGTTGTAAATCTCTTGTGATTTGCGTGTATTGGCTCCTGCCTTGAGTAGTTCCGACAAAATGTCCTTGAGAACGTCATCACCCTCATGAGATAGTTCTTCCAAAGTGAAATACACAGCTCCGTCGAGATTGACATTCCCCTCAATAAGCTTCATGAAGAGGCTTTTGTTTCTGTTGCGAATAGTATAGAAAACGAGCTCACTCTCGCGCCCAAAAAGCTTTAGGGCAGCACCTGCCTCAATCAACTTGAATATCACATTCCCGGCCTTTTCTGTTAGAGCAATCGTCAATGGTGTCTCACCGTCGTTATTTTCGGCGTCGACATCTACAAAGTGACTCATTTGCGGTCCTGATTCTCCAGCTTGACTTATGCTCTGAGAAGTTGCCTGATCATGTCGAAGTTGCCACTCCATCGACCGATCCAGCAGTGCTAGTGCTATATCTTGGTGGCCTTCTCTAATGGCGAGAATCAACGGCGTATTTCCATCCGAGTCTCTACCATCAACGATCATACCATTCCTCTGCAGCAATGCATCGAATGCACTCTTAGAGCCAAATGCAGCAAGGACATGAAGTGGGGTCGCTCCAATGAATGGCCACCCCATGGGCGAGTGGGCACTGTTAGGATCAAAGATTCTCCACAGGCTCGCAATTTCCCGCAACAATTCCGCTGATGAATCCCATCGAATCAGTGAAAGGAGATCAAGTTGAGGTATTCCTTTCTTTTCCACCTTTTGGATGTGGTCAAACAAAAACCGMACGGCATATGGCAATAATGGGAATCTCGTAGAGAGTGTAGTACGAGAAAGCCGAGCTCCCTCCAGAACTTCTTTCAGTGTCAAGTACCTGAGACAAGACCGCGATATTTCAAAATGTCCAGCTCCAATTTGAGACTGAGAAGTATACTGATAATCGATGGCGTGGTAAAGAAATTTCTTCAGCATATAATCGGCAACCGATTGGTGAAGAAACTGAGCTTCTCGATCCCAGCCCTCTCCACCAGGTTCAAATTGCTCCCAAATTTCTCGGGTTTGGAATTCCACTAAGCCTCTGGAAATGTGTTTCACTCGAGCCTCAAATTGGCTCAATCCATCTACCCAATTCTCGTGGCTTCTAAGTTCGGCGATGGTCGTGCAAGCCATATCTTTATCGGTAGCAAGCGCATCTCGAAGTTCTTGTGCAGACAACGGCCTTTCAGCAAATAAAACCCACTGGAATAACTTCACCATCTGGTTTTTTTCGGCCCGAGTAACGCCACTTAGAATATCAGTATATAGCTCGTCAAGAGCTTCTGGGGTAGTTGCTAGCTTCTCTTGCAGCTTTTCTGGCTTGATGCCCGTTGCATTTCCCTCGATCACAATAGCAGCAACTAAAACAGCCCATTGAAATCCTCCTTGAGCCTTGAGCAAGATCTCATTCTCCAAGTGCTGGCGCTTCGATCTTGGTTGAATTTCTTCTAATCGGTCATGAATGATCAATCGGATATCTTTGTCATTTCGTTCTTCTACAGAGAGCGTTGGGATCGTGTCGAGACCCAGGATGGGGTAATGCCTGGACGAGAAACATATCTTTACCTGCGCCTCCTCGCGCTCAGCATCTTTCATTAAGCGCTTGAAGTACGCTAACAAACTTTTGGCATGATCTTCTCCACACTCATCTAGCGCGTCGACAAATATGACGACAGGTCGATTCTTCGTTCCTGTAGTCAGAACCTCAAACATGAATTCTTGGAGCTCTTTATCGTCCCAGTCCCAGCGTTTCATCTGGTAAGATCCGAATCTTGCCTCTCGGTCCTCAAACTTTTTTGTGAGCTGAGAGAGATACTCCGGAAAGAATTGGAGCATGGAATTTAATAGCGCACGAAATATACCTAGTGGGGTCTTTTGTAAATGCGTTCCTCGACCATGAATAAAAAAGGACAGAACGAGCTCTCCAGACTTTCTTAGATTCATCATCTTAACAGCAAACTTCATTAGAACAGACTTGCCAGCCCCAGGATTCCCTTTTATCCAGAACAGCCCTCTTGTGTTATTGATCCAAGTTTGGTACTGGGCATCATCAAGTAGCCACTCACAAGTGTCCCTTGCGGGATGGATACCGTTGTATCTATACTCTTGTTCTCGAAAAGAAAGTGATCTGAGGCATTCTATGCTGGATCAGTGAGTTGCTGAATATTATTCTCAAGCTACAAACCTTTGTGCTCATCCGAAAGAGTTACTGGTGCTGGGGGAGCGGTTAATATAGTACATAGTTATAGATCTAACGTCGGATACATACTGTTTTGCCAGTCTATCGACATTCCAACAACATGCTTGATTTGTCTGTCCACCAGTGGTCGCAGAATGATTCTAACACGAGTATAAAGCTCGTCATATTGATTACTAAATTTCACCATTTCGGAGTGGTTGCGGTTGACAGGGTGTTGGTTTTTACTGCCGCATGTCGCAGATAAGCCGTCGACCAAGACTTCAAGACGTCCAGAGAAGTCCCATTTGCCTTCTTCGATCTGAAACAAATGTAAGCAGTATGCCAGGGCAGCAACGCCAAGCTCCTCCGCAGCTTACCTCCACAGCAGTTGGGGACTTCACTGTCTCGTAGAACGAGATAATTTGAGGACACCTTGTATTAAATGTGTTCCTGAACTCCTTCTCAAGTCGTAGGAGAAGCGCCGAGTTTTTATTCAGAGACTCAAGAAGACCCCGGTTAGGATTGCCTTTAACTAAGGGAACGAGTGACTCGATAGCCATTCCTTGGTGAGGAACACCGAAAAATAAGTATCCCGAAATGGCGTTCAAAATTGATGTACCTTCCTTATCCATCTCCTCTTTGAACTTCACTATGGCCTGCGGCTCGAATTGTAAGTATTTGGTACAGATTTTGTTTTCTTATCTGCTGAAGTGCCAAGACAAACCTCCTTAATGACAAGACCCCCCAGACTGTGTCCAATGAAAACTATAGGACGAGTTGGGTTGGATTCCTAGCCATTAGATTAGTAGATGAGGTAGCTGAAATGGAAAAAGCCAATTTTGCTTACCCGAATCCCTTTCATATCAACCTGGAGGGCTCTGCCCAAATCCGTCAAGTTCTGAAGCGAGCTACTCCGAACGAGTCGAGTGTTATATCCATAGATTAGGATCCTTGCACCAGGAACATCTAACGGAAGAGCATCACGGAGCCACATGAAAGATCCTTGTCTTGCTTTAAAAGAACCGAACGCGTGCCCGCCGAGGCCAGATATTGCGATCACACTAAGTATACGTGTCAATGAGGTATCTGTTGTAGCAAGTTCATTGTTAACTCACTCGAGATGACACTCATCGTCTGTGGTGCGTTGGAGAGGCGTAAATCCCGTGAAGTGGGTATCGAATACGAGAGATCTTTTCTGACCGAAGTCATCCCCATCTGGAGCTTCGTCCGCGCATAACTCGAATTCCCATTCATTTGCAGAGCTGTCAGATAGACGGTCCGGAAGCGAATTAAAGCTCAGAGTTGCAATTTTACTGTGACGGTCGACAGGGCTGGTTGCAAGTGAATGAACGGCAAGGCTGGCGCCAGGTCCGATAGAAAGGACGCTCTTGACGAGTTCACGGACGTCGGCGCGGCTTTGATACTCACATGGTATCCCTCTTAGTCTGAAATTGCGGTAGCGATCAGGGTCAGTTGGCATAGCGGTGTTGTGCGGGCAACAGTGATGCAAAGATCGAAAAGAATCTCAGGAACATGGCGTGCAAGCCTCTTCCTATAAACTCTGCGCAGCCGATGCGGTTACTCACAACCTATTAAATGTCGCGGCTGAAACATGGGCATCTGCCAAGCCTCTCGCCTCACGCGGATCATTTGGGGCGGAGCATGGATCAGCCCACACCGTGAATTCTTTTTCGGGCATCAGCTTTTCGATAACAGGAAGAGCATTAGATTTATGATTACCTTCTCATGTAATATTGAAACCGACTCTCTCGAACTTCTCTCGGGGTAGCAAAAGCGATCCATGTAGCAAAGATAGCCTCTTCCATTGACACAATGAGACTTTATGGCTGTGTTCGATATCCACCACCAATATATAAGGCCTTGACTAAATCTACTCCATTAGCGTGTTTCTTAAATCTACTCCGCCGTATATAACTGTTGTCCCCGCCGTGTTCAAAGTTATGAAAACGCGCGTTGAGACTGATGCGAGCCCATCTGTAGCGCAAACCAGTTCTCTCGGCTGCCAAGAAAAGATCTTATCTGGAGAACCGGGTGCATTTTCTCCGGCGGATTTGACGCCTACGAGAGAGAGCAACGCCTACCCGAAGATGGTACATTGTTTAATGGGGTCCATCCATTAAGCTTTCCGCTGCTTTTAGAGCCGTCAGGATTGGTGCCGCGACGGAAGCAACCCCCTCAGACCCTAAAGGCTTCAAAAGCCATTTTTAGCGCCGAGACGAGCTGTATCGAATGGCGCCTGAGGGGATGAATTGAGGTTGGAGGACAGGTTGAGAAACCAAATTGGTAGGGGCCGATAATTAAGGTCACAGGAATGACGCAACCCATCCAAATTACACCAAGGAATAAATGGGCGTATGGGGAAGTTGCCCCCTGAGATAACTTTAAATTTTGGACTCGATGCGGTAATGTGGACAGGAGAGCAAGTAATAGCGAGACGAGGGGCGCGAGAGGAGAGCATGACTCCAGTTCCCGGGTCCTTAAGTCCACATAAACAAAACCCACGGCTGCGGCTTCCCCAGCCACCAAATCCCGTTGAGAATGAGCTAAAAAGCGACCAAAAAGTCGTACAGTATATTTATCTATTGTGATTGATAGTCAAGGCAATAAATCGTAGAAGGCTAGTCTTTTGACAGCGGAACGCACCTTGCCGCTCCCGAACGCTGGCATGGGGGCCTGGAATTGGACCGCAGGATGCGAGAAGTGTCTAAAATTCTTGACTACGGTATCAGGAGAGGGAGTGAGTTGAGGTTAAGTGAGCGGACCGGGGTCGAATCTGGGGGTGGGGGCCTAGGTCATATTGTATACGTAGTGGATTCAACTGGGTCTATCGAGTCCTACCGAATTTTTCTCTTGAAGTTGTGTGGCGCAGTAACAACGAAGCGCGCAATAGAATTACTGTTTGTATGTGGAGAGAATATCATGAGTGCCGTGTGTGACAAGCAGATAGACAGACAATACCACCACCAACAGACAAGAGCCTGAAAAACTATGCAGCAAGCTCAGAAAACACTTGAGAAGGAGCTGCAACGAGAAGGGAGAGGGAAGCAATATAATATTGTTTCGTGGGCTTGCAGATTCGCCAAAACCCAGCGAGATCAAATACGAGGTTGGTCCCTGGCTGCCAAGACTACATGTACGTACGTCCGTATTGTCCCCTCTTCATTTTAACGTTTGACAATGACGGCTTTACAGCGAAGAGATTGGAAAGCA